>JBBDGP010000315.1:600000-860000 GCA_037952835.1 Lithobates septentrionalis
CATGGAAGTGGAAACATTATGCTTTAGGGGTGTATTTCTGCTAATGGGACAGGACAACTTCACCGCATCAAAAGGGATGATGGACAGGGCCATGTACCATCAAATCATGGGCGAGCTCCTCCTTTCCTCAGCCAGGGCAATGAAAATGGGTCGTGAATGGGTATTCCAGCATGACAATGACCCAAAACACAAGGCCAAGGGAACAAAGGAGTGGCTCAAGAAGAAGCACATTAAAGTCATGGAGTGGCCTAGCCAGTCTCCAGACTTAATCCCATAGAAAATATGTGGGGGGACTTAAAGGTTTGAGTTACCAAACGTCAGCCTCAAAACCTTAATGACTTGGAGAGGATCTGCAAGGAGGAGTGGAACAAAATCCCTCCTGAGATGTGTGCAAACCTGGTGGCCAACTACAAGAAAAGTCTGACCTCTGTGATGGCCAACAAGAGTTTTGCCACCAAGTACTAAGTCATGTTTTGCCAAGGGGTCAAATACCTTTTTCACTCATTAAATTGCAAATCAATTTATAACTTTTTTTAAATTGCGTTTTTCTGGATATTTTGGTTGTTATTCTGTCTCACTGTTAAAATGAACCTACCATAAACCTTATTGACTGATAATTTCTTTGTCAGTGGGCAAACTTACAAAATCAGCAGGGGATCAAATACTTTTTTCCCTCACTGTATCTATGGAGAAGCGGAAGTCAGCGTACATATGCCCGCTGACACCCAACGCCACCTGATCCGATCCTGTCCTCTAAAAACTGATGGATGGGGGACCTATTCCCCATCCAACTGGCGGATCGGTTGGAAATGAACAGGCGGTCTGTTTCCATCTAAATGCCCCATAGAAGACAGCAGGCTGACTCTGTTCGCTCTGCATATCGGAGTGGACACGTACCCGTCACCTGCCTGCTCAGCGGGGATCAGCGGAGAGATCCCCCGCTGAGCAAGCAGATCAAGCTTCACGGAGGCACCTATGTGAAAGAGACCTTAACAACTTCCCGCCTGTCTATAGCAGAATGACAGCCGAGCAATGGTTCCGTTATCCTGACTGGACGTCACATGACGTGTTTCAGGATAACAAGCCGGCACGCGCCCGTGGGGCGATCGATAGTGCTGTGTGTCAGTCTGACACACCTCATCTCCGATCATGGTAAGGAGCCTCTGATGGAGGCTCCTTACCACGTGATTAGCTGTGACCAATCACAATTGATCACAGCATGAACTAGGAAGTGCCGGTAAACGACTTTCCTCGGTTCGGGCTGACAGGGAGAGACGATCGGCGGCTCTCCCTGTCAGAGGGGGGGGGGTCTGCGCTGATAATCAGCACACTGATTATCATCTTAGCCCCCTTCAGAGGTGCCACAACAAGGCCAATAAGTGCCCATCAGCTGCCAGTCAGTGCCCCATCAGTAACGCCTGTCAGTGCACATAAAAGTGCCAATCAGTGTCCCATCAGTAATGCCAGTCAGTGCCCTTTAGTAATGCCTTCGGATGCCCATTAGTCAGTACCTCCTCGTTAGTGCTGCCTATCAGTGCCGCCTATAAGTGCCCATCAGTGATGCATATCAGTGCCGCCTATCAGTATCCATCAGTGCTGCACATCAGTGGCACCTTTTCAGTGCCATCTCATCAGTGCCCATTAGTGAAGCCTCATTAGTGCCCGTCAGTGAAGGAGAAAACAAAAATTTATAACAGAAACGAAGAAAAACCTTTTTTCTTTTTCAAAAATTTGTCTTTTTTTAGTTTGTTTAGCAAAAAATAAAAAACCCAGTGGTGATCAAATAACACCAAAAGAAAGCTCTATTTGTGGGGAGAAAATAATAAAATTTAGTTTGGGTACAGTGTTGTATGTTTGCGCAATTGTGATTCAAAGTGTGACAGCACTGAAAGCTGAAAATTGTCTTCGGCAGGAGCGAGGAGTGGTTAAAATGTTACTGCTATGAGGTAGGTGCCAGTGACACCACTGTTACCGATGACAACTCCTGGATACATTAAGAAAAGCAAATTGCAATATTCACCATGTTTTCTACATCAATAACACAAGCTGAAATGTGATGCCACCAAATTCCCTTTCTGGTAAACTGATGGACAGGCTGACATAATCTCATCCCCCAAAAGACCAGCAGCTAATTTGGCTTTTAACCACTTCAGATCCGCGCTATAGCCAAATGACGGCTACAGCGCGGACCTGCTTTGCCGGGACTACGTCCACTGACGTCGTCCCGTGCACGAGCGGCCTGCGCACCCCCTGTAGGGCGCGTGCGGCGCGCTCTGTGATCAGCGAGTCTATGAGACTCGCCTGATTATAGATCGGAGTAGGGGGTCGATCTCGACCCCTTACCACGTGATCAGCTGTCAGCCAATGACAGCTGATCATGTAATGTCAACAGAGCCGGTAATCGGCTATTTTTTCTCCTCGCGCTGACAGCGTGAGGAGGAAAAAAAAAAGCCGATCACTGGCGGCCGTGAGAGGGTCATCAGTCCCGATCACGGCGAGCTGCTGCAGATCCTCAGTGCCCACCTGTGCCCCCTGCTAGTGCCACCTAGCAATAGGCAGCAGTGCCGCCTACTAGTGCCCACCAGCGCCACCCATCAGTGCCCACAGTGCCACCCATCAGTGCCACAGTGCTGCACATCAGTGCCACCTACCAGTGCCCAGTGCCCATCTGTGCCACCCATCAGTGCCACAGTGCTGTACATCAGTGCCACCTACCAGTGCCCATAAGTGCCCATCAGTGCCACCTACCAGTGCCCATAAGTGCCCATCAGTGCCCATCTGTGCCGCCTTATCTGTCCCCATCAGTGCCGCCCTATCTGTGCCTATCAGTGCCGCCTTATCTGTGCCTATCAGTGCCGCCTTATCTGTGGCCCCTTAACTGTGCATACCCATGCCCATCAGTGCAGCCTCATCAGTGTATATCAATGAAGGAGAAAAATTACCCGTTTGCTAAATTTTATAACAAACTATGAAACATGATTTTTTTTTTTCAAAATTTTCCATTTTTTTGTTTGTTTAGCAAAAAATAAAAATCCCAGCTGTGATTAAATACCACCAAAAGAAAGCTCTATTTGTGGGGAAAAAAATGATAAAAATTTCATTTGGGTACAGTGTTGTATGACGCACTGTGAATTGTCATTCAAAGTGCGTCAGCGCTGAAAGCTGAAAATTGGTCTGGGCAGGAGGGGGGTTTAAGTGCCCAGTAAGCAAGTGATTAAGAGACTTTCCAGGAGAATTGTATAGTAAATCAAGCACAAATAAAAATAGCGATACTCTGGTAACACTTACAATCATGAAGACGAAACTTATGGTCATGAGCAGGTTAGCTACAGCAACAACATCTTGACCAGCGGCAATTGCCAGAGCCATGGATGTAGCAGTGTAAGAGATCATCATCAAGGTGAACATCATAATGAAGAAACAATCTGCTGTACGTTTAAATCCTGCAAAATGGAAATGTAAAGTCGATGAAGGTGAAAAATCAGACTTTAGGATTCCAGAAAATGTCATCAAAAATCTGTATGGGAAAAGCAGCAAGATAAACTGCTCAAGTCAAACATTTTTATTTCCTACTTAGAAGCATTCAACAAAACCTCAGTAGAATAGTTCACCCCCCCCAAAAAAATAACCTTACCAATCATAAAGTAGATAACACAGGTAAAAATAATGCTTGGCAGCGTCCTCATGGGAATCAGATCTGCCATCAACTTGGAGAAAAAGTACGCTGATAATCTGTAGTAGCCGCTGATGTATTCATGTCTGAAACAAACAAAACATACATTTATATTCATATGGATAAGTATATAAAATATACTATACTAGATTACCATTAACATTTTGTGCTTGGAATCATGAAATAAAGCATTTGTGGAAAAACTGTTAGAAAACTAACTTAAATCATCTCAGATCAAGTTTCTCACACATGCTTTATTAGAACTTGTAAGACAATATGGGCCATATACACTGATCAACCATAACTGTGTGACCACTGACAGGTTAAGTGAATAACACTGATTTTCTCATTGCTATGGCATCAGAAAGTCAGAGGGATATATTCGGCAACAAGTTAACATTTTGTCTTTGAAGTTGATGTGTTGAAAGCAATAAAAAAATGGCCATTGCAGTTTGTTGTGTATGGGGCTGTGTAGCTACAGATGGGTCAGCATTGGCATCCTGACCAATGTGCACAGCCAAAGGTGCCTACAATGGGAACATGAGCATCAGAACTGGACCACGGAGCAATAGAAGAAGAAGGTAGGCTGGTCTGATAAATCATGTTTTCGTTGACATCATGTGGATGGCTGGGTGCGTCGCTGAGGAAGAGAGGGCACCAGAAAGCAGTATGGGAAGAAGGCAAGCTGGCGAAGGCAGTGTTTTGCTTTGGGCAATGTTCTGCTGGGAAACCTTGGGTCTAGCCAGTCATGTGGATGTTACTTTGACACATACCACCTACCTAAACATTGTTGCTGACCAAATACACCCCTTCAAGGAAACTGTATTCCGTGATGGCAGTGGCCTCTGTCAGCAGGATAATATGCACTGCAACACTGCAAAAATGGTTCACAAATGGTTTGAGTAACACAAGCTTGAGGTGTTGACTTGGCTTCCCAATTCTCCAGAACTCAATCCGATTGAGCATCTGTGGGATATTCTGGAAAAAAGAAGTTTGATTCATGGAGGACCCACCTCACAACTTACAGGACTTAAAAGGATATGCTACTGACTGGTGCCAGATACCACAGCATACCTTCAGAGGTTTAGTGGAGTCCATGCCTTGATGGGTCAGGGCTGTTTTGGTGGCACAAGGGGGACCTACTCAGTATTTGGCAAGTAGTTATAAAACGGCTGATTGGTGTATGGCTACTGAGCATGTTCTATATACTACAGACCATTTATAAGACTACTACAGGCTACAAACAGGATATTTATGGGTTTTACAAGATTTTTTTTTATACTACCGTAGAAAATCATGCAAGCATGTATTATGAATACGGTACACATTTTAAAGAACATTATACAGGCCCCTTGCAGAAGTCTTCCATTGTTCTAATCCCTGCGTTTACATATGATAAAAATAAAAATGACAGGCTCTTTTTTGAGGGAGAAATCTCAGGTGTGGTAATGTAAAAGGCTTTGGAAGGGTCTGTATGGTACTGTATTACCTTATTAAAATATACAAGAAAGAATATTCCATTTAGGTAAACATACTACACAGGAAACCAGAGAATGTAATCGTATCAAAGGTTCTGAATAGTGATCGCAATTCTCCCACTCACACTTGACTGCATTAGAAGGTAGGGTCTGCTTTATTAAAGCTGCATTATGTGCATTCTGGAAGTGGCATATCATGTGATGCTGCCATGTGATATAGCTTGATTCACCAAGGGGAATAGATTAATAATGCATGGAATTTATAAGTATAGTCTAATTATAACATGGTCCAGCATTTATACCAGAAGCACTGCTAGTCTCTCTCCTTTAATTTTCCCCCCGCTTTAGTTATTTATTTTATCATTCTTAACTGCTTCAGATCCGGGCCATTGCCAAATGACGGCAACAGCGCGGATCTGAATTGCCGGGACTACGTCCATTGACGTCGTCCCGTGCACGAGCGGCCTGCGCGCCCCCTGCAGGGCGCGCGCGGCGCGCTCGGTGATCAGCGAGTCTATGAGACTCGCCTGATCACAGATCAGAGTAAGGGGTTGGTCCCAACCCCTTACCACATGATCAGCTGTCAGCCAATGACAGCTGATCATGTGATGTAAACAGAGCCGGTAATCGGCTATTTTTCCTCCTCGCGCTGACAGCGTGAGGAGGAAAAAAAAACCCGATCACCGGCGGCCGTGATCGGGACATCAGTCCCGATCACGGCGATCTTACAACAAAAAGCAATAGGCAGCAGTGCTGCCTACCAGTGCCCACCATATTAACCCATCAGTGCCCACAGTGCCATCAATCAGCGCCACCCATCAGTGCCCACAGTGCCACCCATCAGTGCCCACAGTGCCACCCATCAGTGCCCACAGTGCCACCCATCAGCACCCACATCAGTGCCACCCATCAGCACCCACATTAGTGCCACCCATCAGCACCCACATCAGTGCAACCTATCAGTGCCCATCAGTGTCACCTACCAGTGCCCATAAGTGCCCATCAGTGCCACCCATCACTGCCCATCAGTGCCACCCATCACTGCCCATCAGTGCCACCCATCAGTGCCCCCCATCAGTGCCCCCCCATCAGTGCCACCTATCAGTGCCACCTATCTGTGCCACCTATCTGTGCCACCTATCTGTGCCACCTATCCGTGCCGCCCATCTGTGGCCATCAGTGCCGCCTTATCTGTGCCCATCAGTACCGCCTTAACTGTCCCCATCAGTGCCGCCTTAACTGTGCCTATCAGTGCCGCCTTAACTGTGCCTATCAGTGCCGCCTTAACTGTGCCTATCAGTGCCGCCTTATCTGTGCCTATCCGTGCCCATCAGTGCAGCCTATCAGTGCCCACCAGTGCCGCCTCATCAGTGCATATCAATGAAGGAGAAAAATTACCTGTTTGCAAAATTTTATAACAAACTATTAAACATGATTTTTTTTTTTTTCAAAATTTTCCATCTTTTTTTGTTTGTTTAGCAAAAAATAAAAACCCCAGCTGTGATTAAATACCACCAAAAGAAAGCTCTATTTGTGGGAAAAAAATGATAAAAATTTCATTTGGGTACAGTGTTGTATGACCGCGCAATTGTCATTCAAAGTGCGACAGCGCTGGAAGCTCAAAATTGGTCTGGGCAGGAGGGGGGTTTAAGTGCCCAGTAAGCAAGTGGTTAAACAACTATCCCATACTGGGCTCCCCATCCTTAAAGGGGATGTAAAGGCAGGTTTTTTTTATCTTAATGCATTCTATGCATTAAGACAAAAAGCCTTCTGTGTGCAGCAGCCCCAACTCAGCCCCCCCTAACACTTACCTGAGGTCCCTGTCTGTCCAGCGATGTCCACGAGTGTCTCAGCCAACCAAGATTCTCCCTCCTAATTGGCTGAAGCAGAGCCATTGGCTGCCGCCCATCAAAGTCAGCTAGCCAATCAGGGGAGAGAGGGGGTGGGGCCATGTTGGGGCTCCGTGTCGGAATGGACACAGGGAGCTGAGACTCGGCTGGTGTGCCCCCATAGCAAACTGCTGGCTGTGGGGGCACTAAACAGGAGGGAGGGGCCAGGAGCACAGAAGAGGAACTTGAGAAAAGAAGGACCCGGGCTGCTCTGTGCAAATCCACTGCACAGAGGTAGTAAGTATAACCACCCCTTACTGAGGAAGTCAACGCCCTGACGACATGTAGTCTTATCTCACACAGCAGGGAAAGTAACAATCATTCTACCACTGGAAATTAGCAGCAGTAAAGACAGTCACTCACATAAATATCTTCTTCTCCACAATGAAGAGTTCAATTGCTGACACACTGCTGAAACACTGATTTGTAGTTATAAAGAACAAGGCTCCAACTCTGAAAATAAACACAATATCATTGTAAATAAGCAAAGAAATCTGGCGTTTCCACCTACATTGTCGTTTGAAATAACATACCACATTATCACTTGTGTGCAAAATAACCACCTATAAACTAATTCTGTTAAGACGCTATGGAGAGGAATGCAATAAAACTGCTGCAACACTTTTCTGGCATTAATTCCTCTTGTTAATGTATTACACCAAATCCAGGAAGCATCTGCAACGTTTTTGGTTCTAACAGCGACTCGTGCACCAAATTCAGGTAGTTATAAAAACGTCCCACTTTTACACTGTGGTGCAATGAATGGGCCAAATTCAAAATAAAATACTGACAGTTCGTATCTTACGCAAGTGGAGCTAATTAAGACCAACTCTCTTTTGGCGTACAGTGAGAAACTGGCGCAGACAGGTTTTAGGAAAAGTGCCTTCTAAAAGTGGCGCAGCATGCTCCAAATTCAAGTACAAGTTCTAGACCGGTACATAAATTTGGGGCATGCTACATCACATCACTTTTAGAATGCAGGAGAGATACTTTTGCAAATCCTGTCTGCGTCAGTCTGTATGAATTCCAGAGTATATCTTTCCTAGCTTTGGGCAAGTTTAACCCTCCTGGCGGTATTCTCAAATGTGGCTCAGTTACATTTCAGTACCATTAGCGGTAACCCTGAGCCACACTCGGGATTGCATTGCAGAATCCTGGTTCAGGTTACTTACCTTGTCCCCAGGATCCTGCGATGTCCCTCCGCTGTGCGACCGTCGTGACGCATGGGGGCAGAGCCCGGCGGCAAATTCAAAAAGTACAAAAAACATAAAACATACAGTAATGTAATCTGTAAAATTATAGTGTACTGGATCAAATCATTTCACATCCCTTTTGTCCCAAGTGCTTTGTCCAGTGCCCTGCATGCAGTTTTATATTATATATACACACTGTTCTTTCTGCCTGGAAACCAAAAAGTGTCCCTTTACGCCAAAAGTGGTTTTAGACCAGCTAGAAAACAGCGATAGTAAATTAGAACACTTGCAGAATTGAGCGATAGTTATTCGTGGGGAAATTAATTTTATTATTTTTTATAATTAATTTATTGTTATTTATTATATTATAAATTTATGATTTCGTGTTTCAAACTTTATCATACCCGGGACGTCTACTAGACTCGTTTTGACAGATTTAAGTGTGTTATTACTAAGAATTACAGGCCTACAATATAAAATGCCAAATTTCTATGCAAAACAATGTACCGCTTTGAGATTCAAAAATCTGACAATCATACCGTCAGGGAGGCTACAGCCCAAGTGAGTGTCAGCACTGTTAACTGAAACAGTTAACTGAAGAGCAAGTGCTAGCTATCTGGCTGCTGCACTCTGTGCAAAGTAGCAAATTTATCTCTTCAGCTTGCCACTAGCAAAGAAATGAGACAGATCACTGCTCCAGGTGAGTATAGTAATCCACCAAAAAGGAAGGGCTGGGTGCTAGCTCTGGCTTGCAATCGTGGACATGTAGACCAAGTAAGAAAAATTTGCTCCACACCAACAACCTAAGGACAAGTTTATATCATTCTAATTTAGTGCTTCCTAACCTCTTTTAGTCAAGGCACCTTTTAAAATTATTAACAATTTTGAGGCAACCCATTCTAAAATGTAAAAAACTGAATTAATCGTTTTTTACATATCACAGCAGCATCCACACACTTGGGCCAACCAACATTAGAGATGATTTATTCCTTCCCCTTTGCATTACGATACTGACTAGTATTCCAGCGTTTCTCTTCTCCCTCAGTTTCTCTTTTTGTCTCTGCTAACGTGACCCCAGTGCAAACAAGGATGCTGTGCAGGTACTTATTGCCATCCTTCTAAAATAATGACCTTATTGGTTGTTAGGATGCTAGTTGGTGGTCTGAACTTTGCTCAAGGTTGTAATGCTGCACAATAAAAACCCGTGGCTTTGTGCCTTTGCTGGCTCTTTGACAAATTTGGTCAATTTTTATGCATTATGCCAAGGCACCCAGAAGGAACCCTGATTCAAAAAGGCTGTTCTAATGGCAACATGGTTTACTTGCAAGCAGCTCCCGGTACTTACAGCTGTGCTCATAAGTTTAAATACCCTGGCAGAATTTATGATTTCTTAGCCATTTTTCAGAGAATATGAATGATAACACAAAGACTTTTCTTTCACTCATGGTTAGTGTTTGGCTGAAGCCATTTATTATCAATCAACTGTTTTTACTCTTTTTAAATCATAATGGCAACAGAATCTACCCAAATGACCCTGATCAAAAAAGTTTACATACCCCAGTTCTTAATACCGTGTATTGCCCCCTTTAGCATCAATGACAGCTTGAAGTCTTTTGTGGCATTTGTGGATGAGGCTCTTTATCTTCTCAGTTGGTAAAGCTGCCCATTCCTCTTAGCAAAAAAGAGCCTCCAGTTCCTGTAAATTCTTGGACTGTCTTGTATGAACTGCATGTTTGAGATCTCCTCAGAGTGGCTCAATGATATTGAGGTCAGGAGACTGAGATGGCCATTCCAGAACCTTCAATTTATTCTGCTGTAGCCAATGACAGGTCGACCTGGCCTTGCGTTTTAGATCATTGTCATGTTGGAATGTCCAAGTACGTCCCATGTGCAGCTTCCTGGCTGATAAATGCAAATGTTCCTCCAGTATTTTTTGATAACATACTGCATTCATCTTGCCAACAATTTTGACCAAATTTCCTGTGCCTTTGTAGCTCACACATCCCCAAAACATCAGCGATCCACCTCCATGTTTCACAGTAGGAATGGTGTACCTTTCATCATAGGCCTTGTTGATTCCTCTCCAAATGAAGCATTTATGGTTGTGGCCAAAAAGCTCAATTTTGGTCTCATCACTCCAAATGCCTTTGTGCCAGAAGGTTTGAGGCTTGTCTCTGTGCTGCTTGACGTATTGTAAGCCGGATACTTTGTGGCATTTGCGTAGTAATGCCTTTCTTCTGGTGACTCCACCATGTAGCCCTTCTTTCTTCAAGTGCCTCCTTATTGTGCATCTTGAAACAGCCACACCACATGTTTTCAGAGAGTCCTGTATTTTACCTGAAGTTATTTGTGGGTTTTTCTTTGCATCCCAAACAATTTTCCCAAAACCCGAGTAATCAGGCGTGAATATACCGTATATACTCAAGTATAAGTCGTTCCGAGTATAAGTCGAGGCCCTAATTTACCACAAAAAAAATGGGAAAAACTTATTGACCCGAGTATAAGACGAGGGTGAGAAATGCACAGCTACTGTAAGTGGAAAAGAGGGTCAACAATGCCCATTTGCAGCATCACTGTGCCCATTTGCATGCCTCACTGTGCCCATTTGCAGCCATAGGTCCCCTGAACTTCAAACTCGGTAGTTAAGGGTTCCTAGATGCCCCCTAGCTGCAGCCAAAATTTGGGGTCTCTGAACCCAAAGGGTCCCGAAATGACATTGCTGCAGATGGACACAGTTGACCGAATTTGGGGCCCCGTATCTCGGGGCCACTTAGTGCTAAGAACCCCAAATTTGGTGTGCAAACCCAATGGAACTAGCACCATAAAATTTCTAAAGCTGGGGTTTCTAGCACCAAGTGGCCCTGAGATACAGAGCCCCAAAAATCAGTTCAGAAAATGTCAAGCACTTTTCTGCAGCAGAGAATGACATTTTCCGAACCGATTTTGGGGTCCCGTATCTCGGGGCCACTTAGTGCTAGGAACTTTGGATATGTTGTGGTACCAGTTCCACTGGGTTTGCACACCAAATTTGGGGTTCCTAGCACCAAGTGGCCCTGAGATACGGGGCCCCAAAATCGGTTCGGAAAATGACATTTTTTGCTGCAGAAAAGTGCTTGACTCGCGTATCCGTCGAGGGGGGCACTTTCAGCACAAAAAAAATGTGCTGAAAAATTTGACTTATACTCGAGTATATACGGTAGCTATTGTAGCAGGAATCAAATACCAGCATGAGAGTACCTTGTAGGTGGTTTCAATATCTATCACATTAGGAGACCATTCTGTTTTATCTATAGTTCGATCAGGATCTTTTTCCCATTTCACCACATAAATCAGATGTTAAATTACCATCTTAACAAGCAATGTGGAGTATATTGTTGATATGAAACCTCTGGCATGAGGGGCTTTCATGCATATGTTTTCAAACTTAGTAAAATCATCTACAGAGTTGTCAATGCTTAGAAAAGGAATACAAAAGTTCTTAGTTTGAAGGTAACAAAATATTTCTGATTGGGGGAGCCCAAAAGACTTGAATAAGTCTGGGAAGGGACAGATTGTTGTATTTAGGATCATGTGATGTAAACATGTTATACCTACTTTGGACCAAGCCCGAAAAGATCTGGAATAAGTCCATGCTGGATAAAAAGCTGGGTTTTTGAGAAAAGAAAGAAGTGGATTATGTTTGGATTGCAGACAACGAGAGATTTTGAGTCTATCCCAGATAGCTACAGAATGTTTAGTGATTGGGTTTTTTAAAGCTTTACAATCTATGGGACGTAACCATAAAATATTTTGTATGGAGAGAGGGTCACAATCTATTGCTTCGATGGTAACCCACAGGGGAATCTCAGTGTTGGAGTGATATTTTATGGATTGTGCTAGTTGAGCGGCTTTATAATATAGTGAAATGTTTGGAAATCTTGGGCTACCATGGATTTTGGGAAGAAATAAGATTTCTCTAGATATTCGTAGTTTGAGTTTCACCTACGTAAATTTTATACATTTTTGTTGTATTATTCTAAGGAAATAGGCCGGGATGTGTATTGGAAGAACTCTGAAAAGGTACAGGAATTTAGGAAGTATGGCCATCTTTATTATATTTTTTTTCCCAACCCATGAAGTCGGTATAGATGACCATTTTAAAAGCAAGTTTGTAGTTAATTTTAGTAAAGAAGGAAAGTTGGCGGAAAATAAATTCAAGTGGCTGGCAGTGAGCTGGATTGCCAGATAAGGAATGCTATGTGTAGCCCATTTAAAGGGTAATGATTCTTGTACAATAAATTTTTCTGCAGTGGTTAACGAAATGTTCAGTACTGTAGATTTTTGAGTATTAACTGTACAGCCTGAGATGATCAAATAGTTTTTTAGTATATTCATAAGGTTAGGAGCTGAAATTTGAGGTGAAGATAAAAATAAAAGGATGTCATCTGCAAATAAACATATCTTGTGGTGACAACCTCCCATTTCTATGCCTGTTATAGAAGGTTCCATTCGTATTCTTTGTGCTAAAGGCTCAATAAGCAAAGCAAATAATAAAGGTGAGAGCGGGCATCCTTGACGTGTGCCCCTTTCTATGTTGAAGGTTTCAGATTTGTAACGTGCATATTAATGTACACTTTAGGTTGCCGGTTGGAATTCTCAATTCCTTGGATATCTTTTTATATCCCTTTCCTGTTTTATACAGTACAACTACCTTTTCCCGCAGATCCTTTGACAATTCTTTTGCTTTCCCCATGACTCAGAATCTAGAAACGTCAGTGCAGCACTGGATGAAAGATGCAAGGGTCTGTCAGGAGTCCAGAAACTCATTAACCTTTTATACACACACACACTAATTACAAGAAAACAGATCACAGGTAAGGATGGTTACCTTTAATACTCATTCAAACCCCTTTGTGTCAACTTGTTTGCATGTTATCAGGCCAAAAATCACCAGGGTATGTAAACTTTTGATCAGAGTCATTTGGGTAGTTTCTGTTGCCATTATGATTTAAAAAGAGTAAACACAGTTGATTGATAATAAATAGCTTCAGCCAAATACTAACCATGAGTGAAAAAAAAAATGTTTTTGTGTCATCATTCATATTCTCTGAAAAATGGCCAAGAAATCATAAAATCTGCCAGGGTATGTAACATTATGAGCACAACTGTAAATGTCAGTCTCAATTTCTTTTAACAATCAGGAGTGCTTTATTGAAAAGTATAATATAGAGTACAAAGAAAGAGGAGTATTACAGACCATATGTGTATAAGTACATACAATTGCAGATCAAATTTGAGTGGAAGTAATCTCTTGCTCACATAGTTGTTATTATACCATTTTCAAGGCATCTGCTGCAGTGCATTAAGTAATTACTTGCAAAACATAGTAGGTATTCCCATCGGATACATCAAAAACCTTATCAGCTCATCCATGGTAACCAAACCTTATCAAATTTCCATGGGCATCCCCTGCTAGTGTACGTCAATCTATAGAGGGGCAATGCTTTGTTAATTCTCTTTTCCCAGGAGGATAGAGTCGGGGATCAACAGCGGTCCATCTAGCAAGTATCTCTTTTTTTGCGTAGTAGAAAAGAAGTGAGACTAATATTTTTGTATGGTGCGACCTGTGTTCATCCTCATGTATTCCCAGCAGGGCTATCTCAGGTGTTTTTGGAATAGACAGGTCCATTCTAAGGTTTAGGTGATCATACACTTAAGGCAGGGCAGTCCCAGAACATGTGTAGATACGTGCCAATCTGAGTTCGACATCTAGGACAATGAGGATCTCTGTCAGGATATATTTTGGATAACCTCGCCGGGGTAAAGTAAATCCTATGAAGAAAGTTAATTTGTGTCAGTTTATCCCCTGCAGATATCACCAGTTTGGGACCCTGCTCCAGAGAGGTCTCCCAGTCATCTCTATCCAACGTAGGGATGTCCAATTTCCAGGTATTCCACAACCTGTCCATCTTGGGCAGCTCCCTGGGCAGCAGTAAATTATATATGGTAGATAGAGGTTTCCCCAGGTCCTCACTGGACAACAGGTTTTCTAACGGATCTAATTGTAATAGTGGCGGGATAGGGAATTGTGCCCGAGTCGCATGACGTAACTGAGCGTACCTGAAAAACATCCATCCCGGGAGCCTATATGTCCTTGACATCAGCGCAAAGGACAACAATTCTCCATTGGGCATAATGTCTCTTAGGGTTTTGATACCAAAACCTGCCCACAATTGGGGATCAGGAATAGTTCGGTAGTGGGGCAGCTGAGGATTTCCCCAAAGTGGCTGTACCGGCGCCCATCGTCCCGCCAAGGAAAAACCTCTTCTGGCCACCTTCCACACATGAAGTGTTGCCTTGGTCGGGCCGGGAAGCTCCACGTAAGCTTTTTCCCCCCTATATACCAGGTTTTGGAGATCCTGTAACGATCCTAGCCTCGCCGCCTCCACACATACGGCCGCATTAGAGCGTTTTCCCTCAAACCACCAGTACGCCGTTACTAGCATCGCTGCCCAATAATAAAGTTTAAAATTAGGGAGAGCAAGCCCCCCCAGTTGTGTAGGTAGTTGCATTGTGTTCTTAGCTAAACGCGGGACAGCTGCATTCCAAATAAAGGAGATAATTTGTTTGTCTATTTCCTGAAAGAAGGACGCCGGAAGCCAGATCGGACTATTCCTAAAAAGATAAGTAAACTTGGGCAAAAGCATCATTTTTAAAATGTTTATACGCCCCAGCAAATTCAAGGGTAGTCCAGACCACGCACGGCAACGTTCTTTGAGGAGGTGAAGCAATGGGAGTATATTCAGGTTGTAATATTGGGCAACATCCCTGGATATTCGAACCCCGAGGTACTTAAATTCTGAGACCCACTGGAGGGGCGTACCACCCGTCGCGGCAGGGATCCCACCGTCCAGAGGGAAAAGGACCGATTTAGACCAGTTTATTCGAATCCCCGATGCAGCACCAAATCTATCAAAGATGGTCAGAGCGGCCAGCAGAGATGGTCCTGCATCATTCAAGTAAAGTAGTGCGTCATCCGCGTATAATGAGATTTTCTCTTCAAGTCTACCAATCTGCATCCCCCTGATCTCGGAAGATTCTCTGACCATAATCGCCAGTGGCTCCAGGGCAAGGGCGAACAGACTAGGCGATAGCGGGCACCCCTGGCGAGTGCCTCTGTGGAGTGGGAAGGGGCCGGATATCCTATCATTGGTACGTACCCTAGCCCTCGGTGCTCTATATAGAAGTTTGACCCATTGGCGAAAGCCAGGACCAAAACCAAATCTCTCCAACACTTCCCCAAGAAAGTCCCACTCCACAGAGTCAAACGCCTTCTCAGCATCCAAGGAGGCGATCACTCTATCCCCACAGTTATCATGGGCAATGGACAGATTAAGGAAAAGACGTCTAATATTAATGTCCGTCCCCTTGCCCGGCATAAAACCGGTCTGGTCAACGTGGATCAATGTGGAGATGATCGAAGACAGGCGGGTGGCAAGGATTTTAGCTAAAATTTTTGTATCCACATTGAGCAGAGAGATGGGCCGGTAGGACGCACACTCCTGAGGATCCTTACCCTGTTTATGGATCAGGACTATAACCGCCTCCTCCATGGACTCCGGCAAAGCACCCCTCCCCGCAATTGCTGCAAAAAGTGACGTGAGTTTAGGAGCAATCAGCTCCATATTCTGAGAGTAGAACTCCGTGGGGAGCCCATCCACCCCCGGGGTTTTCCCTTTCTGCAAACCCCCAATCGCAATCTGTACCTCCTCCAAGGATATATCCTTATCCATCATTGCCCTATGCTCCTCAGATAATGTAGGAAAGGGGATGTTATTCAAGTACTCCTGCAATGCCAAGTAATTACCACTAGTTCTGGAAGTGTATAGATCACTGAAAAAATGGGAAAATCTGGCGTTAATATCCTCTGGAGAGGTCAGCAACACTCCACCATCATCCCGTACCCCCCCTATGTGGGTGGTTCCCATCTGTCCCCGCGCCAGCCAAGCCAACAATCTCCCATTTTTATTACCATATTCAAATATCCTCTGTGTAGAATGCAGCATGGATTTCTTAGTTTGTTCTATATTAAATAGGGACAGTTCCCTCAGAGCCCTCTGCCAAGTGTGGTAATTGGGTTCAGTAGGCGATCTTACATATGCAGCTTCAGTTATCCCCACCTCTCCCTCCAACCGCTCCAGGGATCGACCAGCCTCTCTCTGAAGTGAAGAGATACGAGATATATATTCCCCCCTAACCCAGGCCTTAAAGGTATCCCAGAGGATCAGAGAGTCCACAGATTCATTATGTCGCAGCCAAAAGCTACAAATAGCCTCCGGCAGCACCTCCTGAATCCGCTCGTCCATAGCCCAGTATCTGGAGAGACGCCACAACCTAGGACCTGTAGGTCTACCCAGAGAGACAACCAGGCTTAGGGGAGCATGGTCTGAGATACCTCTTGCCAGGTGTTTTACCTCCCTCGTCCAACAAAGTGCACTCCCGGAGACATATGCCAGATCTATACGGGATAGGGCTCTGTGTGAAGCCGAGTGACAGGTATACTCTCGGTCCCTAGGGTGAAAATGTCTCCACGCATCTGTCAGCGCAAAAGTACTCGCCCAGTTCTGCAGCTCCGACGAGATGCGAGACCCGGGATTAAGTCTATCCGCCTCCTGGGAGGGCACCAGGTTAAAGTCTCCAAAGACAAATACTTCTTGCGTATGGTATCCCATGACAGTTTGCATAATGTCATAGAGAAGCTGAGCCCTCGCAGGAGGGGGAAGGTACAGACCCACTAATACCATTGGCCTAGTGTGTACAGTCATATGAATTATCACATATCTTCCCTCAACATCCGTCTTGACATCAAGAATCTGGAATGGGAGGGACCTGCGGATCAAGACACTCACCCCCCTAGCATAGCCAGAGTAGGTAGAATGGTAATGTGCTCCCACCCAGGCCTTTTTTAACCCAAGAATCTTTGAGCCAATCAGATGCGTCTCCTGTAGAATGCATACATGTGGTAAGTGTTTCTGTATATATCTAAAGACCAGAGACCTCTTGACGGCTGAATTTAATCCCCTGACATTCCACGAGATAATAGATATGTCAGCCATTAAACAATTTGCCATTAGAAACTAATATCAGGATCCGCAAGTCCCACCCATCCCCCAATCCACTGAAGGGACAGCGTATCCCATTATCATGTACTCCATACAGAAATAAACCTAAGCTGGTATCTGCAATCAATTCGTGCTGTAGTGAAGGGCATCTTGTCCCTCTTATATCATGAGCAACTCCTTGTGTAGAAAAACTAAGAACACATTCAATTCCCTCATGTCTGCAACGGCAGAAACCTTCCCCCCCTCCCCCACACCCCCTTGAAACTGGTGATGTGTCAGTACCCATAAATCCCAACTATTACAACCGTAGTAGGGGCGTGGACTCAAATACGATGAGGTTGTCTGGCCAGACAACAGAGATGCTTACAAGACATAAATTATAACAGCCTATTTCTCCTGAACTGATGCAGGGGCACATATCTTAGTTACAGTGTGAGGGCTCTGGGCACCCTCCCATCCAACTCAGCCAGTAACGAAAGCGTATATCATGTGTTATAAAGATTCATGTCGCCTGGGCTGTTTCAGGGGTAAATATCTTAGTTACAATGCCCAAGTGTTAGGCATACTCTCTCATTGCTAGGTTACTAACAGCCATAACGTACAATAAGTGTAATATTTCTCCTGGATTGAGTACAGGGGCACATTTCTTAATATCAGCATTACCATACCATATGCAAACGCTTTAACTGCAATGTAGAAAATAAAAAATAGATAAGATACAGTAATGCTTTCTTAATAGTTATCCCGGGGGCACCTATTCAAGAGAAAAGGTAGAATAAAACCCAAAACCAAAAAAGAAAAAGGTATAGAACAGGACCCCCCCTCCCTCCTAGTGACCATCTACCGGTTAATCATTGCCCAATAGCTGCTATCAGCATTTGCAAAGTCCTAGCAGACATCAGGATCTAAAGTTCAATAGGTCCTTGCTTGCAAAACTCCTGTGACACTGCACTGGATAGTTGATCCAACGGCATCCCATCCCACACAGCGATCAGAACAGTAACCAGTGCAGTGGGATAGCTCCCAGAGGTTCATCCTTAGGTCAACCTTCCTCTGATCTAGGAGTGCACAGAAAGTGTTTCCCGCCCAGGGCAATCAAAGTACCGGGTTAACACCAAACCAGATACTTGCACCAAAGTCACCATCGCTGAATAAAAGTAGTAGATAGCAGCTTAGCACACAAGGAGATGATAACTACATTATGAGCTCAATGTCAAACCAGGGAGAAAAGAAAGCAGTCACTAAATTAACGATGTTGTGGGAGAGCCTCGAGCCAGGTGGCGGCCTCCCGGGGAGATGTAAAGAATTTGACCGACTCCCCATCCTGTACCCTCAATCTGGCCGGAAAAAGTATGCTATACTTAATGTTCCGTGCTCTAAGCGAAACTTTCACTTGGTCAAAAGACCTACGCAGTTTCTGTGTCTCAACTGAATAGTCTGGAAAAAAAAGCAGGTTTGCATTTTGGAACTTTACTTCACCTGCCCTGCGCGCCTCTCTCAGCACCGCATCCCGGTCCCTGAAATTAAGCATGCGGAAGATCAGGGTGCGGGGGTTGGATCCAGGCGGCCCGGGAACGGGAGGGACCCGATGCGCTCGTTCCACTGTGTAGAAGGGGGAGAACTGCGCCGCTGGAAGCAGGGTTTTAAGTAGATCCTCCACAAAGACCGTAGGGTTTTTCCCCTCAGCGCCTTCTGGCATGCCGACAATCCGAAGGTTGTTTCTTCGGTTCCGGTTCTCGGAATCGTCCACTTTGTATTCTAGAGCCCGGACTTTCGTCTGTAGCGTGCGGATGGATGCAGAATGGTCCGCGACCGCGTCCTCGGTCAGACCTACCCGCTCCTCCACCTCCGTCACTCTCGACCGAAGCTTATCCTGGTCTTGTCTAATCAGGCTCACGTCCAGCTGCACAGATTCGATCTTGCTCGTCAGAGCAGCCTGGCAGGAAGCGATCGCAGCCATAACCTCCGGGAATCCGAGTTGTGCCGTCTCCGTCGGGTCTGCGGCCTCTGTCTGAGACGCCATGTTGGATATCCTCCTGGGAGATTCCGCCACGTGTGAGTCCACAATCGGGGCTATATCATCCAGATTTTGCGGGAATCGTAACTTTTTGGCCCGCCGACGTGTTCTATATGGCATTCAGGCTATTATAGGAGGTTCCCCTCACGAAGTATTAGCCAGGAGTCAGGATATTAGGATGTCCAGCAGCAGAGCTCCAAGGAACACGTCCTCCTAGGTCGCCATCTTGGCCACGCCCCCAGTCTCAATTTCTTGCATATGTTTTCATGTGCAAACAAGTGGTTTCTCTTTCCATATTGGAGTGCAAGTTTCAGTGGTTCCAGGGCGATATGCAAGAGATTGTACCCATTGTGCAGGCATTTGAAGGTGCTTGTTCAGTGTAAGTGGCATTTTGTATAGCCCAACTGAAGCCTCACTATTTATTACTGTTTTTTTTTGTACATACAGTTTTTTTGTTCATAAGTGCAGCAGCAACGGTTATAATACCCTCTGAGAAAAATTAGCTGCACACCAACATCCATTCAATAGGTTTATTGAAAGACTGCCACCAGGACTAAACAACGGACCAAGGGGTGACGACATTTCACACATACATTGTGCTTCTTCAAAACCCCTTTTTTTGAATTTTTTGGGTTTTGATGAAGCACAATGTATGTGTGAAACGCAGTGTCGCAGTCCCGCTAAAAATCGCTGATCACTGCCATTACTAGTAAAAAAATAAAAATAATGAAAATGCCATAAATCTATCCCCTATTTTGTAGATGCTATAACTTTTGCGCAAAACCAATCAATATATGATTATTGCGATTTTTTCCCCAAAAAATATGTAGAATACATATTGGCCTACACTGATGAAAATTTTTTTTTGTTGGGATATTTATTATAGCAAAAAGTAAAAAAAATATTGTTTTTATTTTCAAAATTGTCGGTCTTTTTTTTGTTTCGTTTATAGTGCACAAAAGCTCTTTTTGTGGTTAAAAAAATGACGTCAATTTTGTTTGGGTACAGCATTGCACGACTGCGCAATTATCATTTAAAGCGACACAGTGCCGTATCGCTAAAAATGGTCTGGTCATTAAGGGGAAAAATCTTCCGGTCCTTAAGTGGTTAAAAAGTGTTAATAAACCCACAACAGTAATATCAGTCTGTATATACAGTAAAGCATACTTGTTATACTCACCGTGGAACTTAAGGGGTTAATCCTCTGCATTGTGTAAAAAGGCTGTTTGACCCTGTTTTCTGTTCCTCCCCTTCTTCCACTGTCCCAAATCCATCTCCTGATAGAACAACACCTTGGGGACAAGCTGCACATGCTCAGTTTGGTGTGCATTTCTATTTTTTTTTCTTGGAAGAGTGCATGTGATCAGCACAGGGCCAATCAGCACTATCCAGACAGAGGGCCAGGGGTCCTGAAGCCTTATAGGACAGTCAGAGTAGAATGAAAATTAATCCTACAAGCTTCAACCAGACACTGATAGAAGTCACAAGACTGCTATATTGTGCTGATGAAAAAAAAGGTATTTAGCAGTTTATATTTACTGAAACTATTGCATCTCCATGTTCTGTGTACTGTGGGAGACCAGATATGGCAAATGCAGGGTCCTGGGATTAGTAACACTTTTAAGTTCACTATTCAGTTGAGCAGATTCTCAGTTCTCATCTACCCACCTGTTTTGTATTCCATTTTGATCATTCTTTGCATCAAAGAAAATAGCACCAACAATCAATGCAAGAACAGCAGTGACTATTATCTGTTAAAAGAAAAAAAAAAATTTCTCCGATTAGATTTAGGAATTAAACAAAAGTGTATTTTATTATGATAAAAAAGTCAGATTTTAACCTCTTCAAGACTGCGCTACAGCTGAATGATGGCTACTGCGCGGTTGCACATTACCTGGAGGCCATCATATGAAGTCTTCTCATGATCACACTTCACAGATTGTGGTAAAGATCCAATCACAGCTGCTCTTTACCACGTAAACGGCGACGTCCAATCACAGCTGATTAAAGTGTAAACAGGATTTGCCGGTTATCGACATTCCTCTCCTCATGCTGACAGCACATGAGGAGAGGAGAGATGATAACCGGCAAATCCACACAGGAGACATCTACACTGATAATCAGGACACTGATCAGTGCCCTGATTATCAGTGTTGCCAACCAGTGCCCATTAGTGCCACCTATGAGTGCCCATCTGTGCCGCCTATGAGTTCCACTGATCAGTGCCGCCTCATCAGTGCCACCCCAGAGTGCCCATCTGTGCCAGCTATCAGTGAAGGAGCAAAATTACTTAGTTACAAAATGCTATAACAGAAACTAATAAAAACTTTTTTTTTTCTTTTTTTTTTTTTTTTAATTTTCAGCCTTTTAGTTTGTTTAGCAAACAATCAAAAACCCAGTGGTGATTAAATACCACCAAAAAAAAGCTGTCTACAAAAAAAAAAATTTCATTTGGGTACAGTGTTGTATGACCGCACAATTGTCAATGTGTGACAGCGCTGAATGCTGAAAATTGGCCTGGGCAGGAAGGGGGTAAAAGTGCCAGTAGGCAAGTGGTTAAAAATAAATAAAACACACACATAGAATAAAGATGCCTAGTTTCACCTACATGGAGAATAAATGTATATTAACACACTCTAGTGGATTTACAAAGTAAACTGTAGAATAAATTAGATGACTATTCATGACAAACCCAATCAAATTATTTATCAAAACAAGATTGCACATTTTTTTTCAATTTATAAAACTAAAAACAGCAAAACTTTTTTTAAAGATATTGTTGTTCTAATTTAAAAAACTGCCAACAGGCAATTAAAACGAATATTTAACACTGCTTGTAAAAATTTAAAGGATGAAATGAGTTCTCTTGCTTTATATCCAGCAAAATTAAAAACACAAAAGCTATACAGTATTTACTAGCTGTATTTTTGGCATCTGCTGCTAAGCAGATCGTAAAAACTGAAAAAAATCCAGTATTTGGAAACACTAAGTAAAGCTCACAATAAAAAAAAAAAGCTTAAGTACTTATTGAACATTTGCTCACAGCAAAGCATGGCCTATTGATGATCAAGTGGCAATGATACAGAGGAACAAAGAAGAAGATTAAGAGATTACATAAAATGATTTGACCTTAGATGCCAACTGGATTGTATAAAAGATTGGTAAAATATTTTAAAATGATTGGTATCAGGCTGATCGTTTAAGTACAAGCTGTAAGGATGAATTAGCTCCTAATTCCCTAATCACTGGGATAAGTGGGACTGTATTACTAAGAACCTGCCGAAAAGATCAAAGGGCACCGATTAGTGAGCCATTAAGCTAACTGTAGTGGAAAACAAGGATCATATCAGAACCAATTTAAGTCGGATAAGATGAAATGGTTTTAATGAACTGTGTACCACGCGTAGAAAGCCTTGAAAATCCTGTGCTAATGAGGTGTCGGGTACATTAAAGAGAGAGATGCAAACAATGCAAAATCAGGCAGGACAATTAACTCCAATATTAGGAGAGCTAATTCTTGTCACAAGGTCCAGGGTGTTCACAGCTCTTTTTTGGGTGAGAGACAGACATCCATTCAGCATCAAAATGCCAATATTCCATTCACCCCAGTGACTTGTGAAACATGGCTGTTTGCTGGAAGAAATAATTACCATTGGAAGGCTTTCTGTGCATGCCCATTAAATTAAACTATTGCTTATATAAACAAACAATCAAGTCGTTTAACAGTGGTTGCTGGCTTTGACTTTCACATGCCTCAATTCTGGTTAGGGAGGCTGCCCATCAAAATGATGTTCAAATAGTAAGTCAAAGGCATTTTGGCTAGGCTACTTGCTGATTGTGTTTCAGAGTCACATTTTTCAGCAGTCCTGGAATCTATGCCAGAAATCAGAGTACATGTAAAAGGCACATAAAGGTGATGACTATATTTTGTCAGATTCTTTTGCTTTATATGGCCAAAGAAAGGTTCTCTTTAAAAAGGAATACCAGGATGACAGCAACTCGTTCATAAAATCCAAAAATAGACGATTTTTTTGTTTCATATTAACCTAGTAATCAGGAACACAAGATTAAAGAACTAAAAGCCGTCTTTGGGGCAGACCATTTTTAGATCTGCAGAATACAAGTGTAACTGTAAATGGCAATGGTAGATGTTTGAAACATATGCTAAACTGAACTGAATTTTCCACTGCGCAGTGTATACAACAGCTAGCCTGGGTCCAGGACCGAGACAAGAAAAGTACTGGGGGGATTCCACTCAATGTGGACCGCTCTTGTTAAAATTGTCCAACTTAAAATCATATGATGGAGGTAGTAGTGAGCTGTTGTATTGCTTTTGGTGCCTCTCAAAGTATGAAAGTATATCCCTGTGTCCCAGAGCATGGGGTGCAGGCTTATCCTGATACCAATCCAAAGGGTAAGTTTAACAGAAAGTTTTTATTAAACAAATCAGCATACACATTAAAAGATATACATGAAGTACATTACAAGTTATCACCAATTAAATCTATGCCACACAAAGTGTATATTATTCTGTGAATTACCATAAAGTCTAAATGCAAAAATGAAGGTACAAACCCATTGAGAACAATAATAGGGCGTACACACGGTCAGACTTTGTTCGGACATTCCGACAACAAAATCCTAGGATTTTTTCCGACGGATGTTGGCTCAAACTTGTTTTGTCTACACACGGTCGCACAAAGTTGTCGGAAAATGCAATCGTTCTAAACAAGGTGACGTAAAACACGTACGTCGGGACTATAAACGGGGCAGTGGCCAATAGCTTTCATCTCTTTATTTATTCTGAGCATGCGTGGCACTTTGTCCGTCGGATTTGTGTACACACGATCGGAATTTCCGACAACGGATTTTGTTGTCGAAAAATTTTATCTCCTGCTCTCCAACTTTGTGTGTCGGAAAATCCAATGGAAAATGTCCGATGGAGCCCACACACGGTCGGAATTTCCGACAACACGCTCCGATCGGACATTTTCCATCGGAAAATCCGACCGTGTGTACGGGCATAAGTCTTGTGGAATGTCCTTATTCAGTAACCCTTACCCAAATAGCAAACAAGTAAGCACTGAGGGATGGTAAATCACTAACGGGGGGAGGAAGCAGACATGGTAAGGACCCATGATGTGGTAAAACTACAGAGAGTGAGGCTATACAGAAGGTGGGAAGGAAAAGGTGGCCCTCAGGGGAAGACAGTCCTCCCCCACACATTCTCTAGTCTAGCCACAGTCATCAATCCATACAGACCACACTTTGTCGAATTTGCCCAGACACTGCCTGCTCTCGTAGGCGAGTTTATACAGGGGCAACACTGCATTCACCGACCTCCGCCAGAATCGGGAGTAGGCGGCTCAGCCGACTTCCATTTTAGAAGGATTTCCCATCTGGCATAAAACAGAGAGAGAAGGTTATACATAGCTTAAGATATCCATCTCCCTTGACCTCCTCCAGGTGACTTAGCAAGAGTAGCATAGGCTCAAGCGGTATCTGAGTGTCAGAGTTCACTTAAGGACCTTCCCAGTACGGCCAAAGTTTGGGACAGGACCAGGTCATATGCCAAAATGTTCCAATCTCGCTCCTACATCTAGGGCAGGTTGAGTCCAGTCGGGGGTATATACTGGCCATCCTGTGCGGGGTATAGTATGCCCTGTGCAAGAACTTAAGCTGTATGAACCTGTCTTTGGAGGAAATATAGGTTGAAACCCACTCCTCATCTCCCAGGGCCGGAATGTCCATCCTCCACTTGTCCAAAGTACTAGGTTTAGTTTCATGAGCTACCGGTCAGGTATAAGTACAAAGTGGAAAGGGGCTTCCCCATCACGCTGGAGGTCAGCAGTCGCTCAACTGAGTCTGACACAAGAATTATCAAGTCAGCAAACTAAGCCCCAACAGCATGTCGCAGTTGCCAATATCTAAATTCAAAGGATCCATGTAGAGAATATAGATGTCTTAACATCTAAAACGGCACGATTCTGCCATTCAGTATCACATGTTCCAAGGTAGTAATCCCCTGCGCAGCCCATAGTGAGGGGTCTGGAATGTTCAATGAGGCAGCCTCGGATTTCCCCAGAGCGGTATGTGGGGATACATGACTGGGTTTCAGGTAAATTGCCCTAGCATCCTGCCAGACCCGTATTGTAATTCTCATAGGGGCAGTCAGGGAGGGGTGAGCGTTCATCCCCCCCGAAACACCAAATTGCTCAAAGCTGCATTGAAACCTAGAATTGCTGGCTCTAGTGTCACAGCCGGGTTCTGTTTAGGCTGGGAGAACCACCACCGCACTGTGACAAGGACAGCCACCCAATAATACAGTTGGAAGTTAGGGAGGGCTAGTCCCCCTCCCGAAAGGGGAAGATACAGGATTCGTTTTGCTACCCTGGGGGGTCTCCCAAATAAAAAAGGAAACCAGCATCCCCTCCAGCCTTCTGAAGAAGGTCTTAGGAATATGTGATGGGGTGTCATGGAAAAAGTACAGAAATTTAGGTAAAAATATAATTTTCAGCAAATTAACTCTGCCTACAAGTGTCAGTGGAAGAGTACGCCAAGCAGTGCATTTTAACCGTGAGCTGAGACATAAGGGGGTGTACGTTCTTCTCCATGTATTAGTCCATTGTGCCGCTTACCCCAATACCCAGGTAAGTAAATTCATCCACCCACTGGAGAGGAGTACCTGTATCTAGAGGAGGGACTGAGAGGTGCAGTGGAAACAATACCGTCTTTCCCCCAGTTAATACATATTCCCGAGAATCGACCAAACAGTTCAATTAGTCAGCACATTGTGAAGAGACGAGGAGGCATACTCGAGATAAAGCAGTGTGTCGTCTGTGTACAGGGAAACTTTTTCCTCCAACGGACCCACTCCTATACCCTTCACCCCCTTCTGGGCCCTAAGGATGATGGCCAGAGGCTCCAGTGCAAATAATCCCCGGGACAGGGGGCATCCTTGTCCCTGCCCCAGAGAGACCATGTCCAATAGGCTGCCGTTAGTGCGGACTCTGGCTCGTGGGTTAGCATAGAGCATTCTCAGCCAGGACATAAATTGAGGACCAAAGCCAAAAACTTAGAAAGAACTCCCTATAAATACCCCCACTCAACAGAGTCAAAGGCCTTCTCTGCGTCCAGAGAGGCCACCACACCCGCCGTGCTCGGTTGCACTCTGGCAATGTGCGTAAAGAGTCTAATGTTAATATCCCTACCGCTCCCCAGCATGAGCCCAGTCTGGTCCGGGTGGATCAGTGCAGATATGACTGTGCTCAGTCTGTTGGCCAACACTTTGGCCAACAGCTTTGCATCTACGTTTAACAGAGATATAGGGCGATTTGAGGAACACAAGGAAGGGTCCTTTCCTGGCAGAAGAGCCTTAGAAGAGAACAACTGATGGCATTGTGTGTACTCTAGTAACTAGATACTCAGCATACTGTTTGAAAAATTTGAATGGGATGCCGTCAGGGCATGGGGTCTTACCCGTCTGAAGTGTCTTGAGTGCCTTTAAAACTTCCTCCACCTGTTCTGGTATGTGGAAGTCAGAACTGGGATGTCCTCTAGATAAGATGTCAACTCCTCCTCACCATAGATCACCCTGGATCTATACAGAGATTGAGAAAACGAGACCTAGCAGAAGTTTATCTCCTCGGGGGCATACAGAAGGTCACCATTAGGGCCAAGGATATGCGGAACACTAATTCCCCCGACTGCCCCCCGAGAAAGCCAGGCCAGCAATCTCCCTGATCTCCCGCCCTGCTCAAATATGCGCAGAGACTGAGCCAGTAGTCGTTTGAGTGAGAGAGGTGCGAAGGCTGAGCACCTCCTGAGTCAGGGGCTGTAATCTAGCATAGTGTTGAGTCACATGATCTAATATACGCCTCCTGAACACTCGCCTCATTCTCGGCCCTGGTCAAGTCTGTCCTTCTTTCTCTGCAGATTTTGGCAATAAGGGTTTGGTACTGCCCCCTCGTATATGCCTTGAAGGCATCCCACACCACTAGTGTAATAGCCGAGCCCGGATTAACAGCCCAATAGCCCGTCATCACTCCCTTATATAGCACATCCACCGCAGCGTCCAATATCCAGAACCTAGAAAGCCTCTATAAATTATCCGCAGGGACAACAGATAGATCCAGGCTCAGAAGCAACGGTGCATGGTCTGATATACCCCTGGGTAAAAATCTTGATTTCTGTAACTCTAGGCAGGACAACCTTCCCAGAAAAGGTCAGGTCAATCTGAGAAAAGGTACGGTGGGACACTGAATGACAAATCACTCGTGATCTGGTTCAACAATGCTAGAGAAACCAGAGGTGGCAGCTATAGACCCACAATAGCCCACTTCAACAAGTGAACTTGTGCATAGGGAATAACATATGTGCCATCCGGGTCCAGAGTCAAGACCAGGAGTATGAAGGGCAGCAATTTGAGTACTAAAATACTGACACCCCACGCAAAATTTGATTAGGTAGAATGCTAGTGGTGTCCTATCCACGGAGCTAGAGTTCTACTTCCCACATGGTGGGTCTCCTGAAGCACATATATGTGTGGAGTGTATGACTTAATAAGTTGGAACACCAGAGAATGTTTAACTGGAGAGTTCAGTCCCCTGGTATTCCAGGACAAAATGTTAAGGGAGGAAATATATACTTTGGAGAGCATGGGGTATAGGATCATGAGACTGAGTCACCCCTGGACAGACCTGCTGGACCCCGAAGAGAGAGCGTGAGACAGTGCAATGCTGAAAAATTAAAGATAGTTACAAGCAGCTTTGAAAAAAAAAATCATAGGACATAAAATAAACATAAACCATAAAAAAACCAACCAGCCCCTGTGGGGCAACATTTTCCCCACGCCACCCATCCCCCTGAAACTGAGGAGGGTCTCCAACCCAAACCAGAACAGCACGCCGGCTGCAAAGGGGGGGTCCTGTGCAAGAAGCGAGCCCACCCACTCCGGATAGTATCTGGGGGGTATCGTAGCAGGCGAATCAGCTCTCCGCAGCCCGGGCTTCCACTGGGGTAATGAAAGTGCTGTGAAGGACATGGGATATCGAGTGAAAAGAAGAAGTAGTTCAATGTCCCAGCAAGAAATACGATCCATCAATAAGATGAAGTAGTAATGTTCCTCTGCATCACCAACAAATAAGGCAAAAGGAAATCTCTATTGAAATCTCCTGACTTTGTCAGGGGTACATTACTTAGGTCCTTGTGGGTAAGATAACCAGGCACAGCAAAATCCCACCCAGGAACATGAAGGCACAGCGAGTGTATGTGAAGCGACCAGCCGGTTGATAGTACCTCACTAGCGGGCCAGACCAGTGGAAGTTAGTGGCCTAGGCCCCAGGAAAAGTACAACACAAAAGAGGAAGAGAGACTCACACATGCTCAGCGGGTCCTCAACGCTGCCTTCACATGGTCAAACTTTTTCTGGGTCTCCACCGAGTAGTCTGGGAAGATTAGCAGTTTGCTGTTTTGGAAGCGCGCAGGATCTCATCTCTATCCCGAAAGTTGAGCAGGCGGAGGATAAAGGTTCTTGAAGGTGCACCCAGGGGACCAGGCTTAGGTGGGATTTGGTGCACCCTTTCCACCGCATAGTGGGGGGACAGGTGGGCGTCAGGCAGGAGATTGCACAGCATGTCCTCCACAAAGCCCGTTGGATTGGCTCCCTCCGCTCCCTCAGCTAGGCCCACAATTCGGAGGTTATTCCTCCTGTTTCTATTGTCTGCATCTTCAGCTCTGTATTCCAGAGCTTTCACCTGTGTTTGGAGAGTGCGGAGGGCAGCACCATGTTCTGTAACTGTATCCTTCGTTTGGCTCTGTTTGGCTGACCCTCAGTCTCTGCAACTGTGGATCTGAGCTTGTCCAGGTCCTGCCTTAGAAGACAGACATCCAGCTGCATGGCCTTGATTTTGGCCGTGAGGCTGGTTTGGCAGGCAGCTATAGCTGCTATCACCTCCGCTAGCCACGGCGGCCAGGTATCAGCTGCCTCCATGGGGCTCGTTTGTGAGATCAGCGGCGAATCCTCCGGAATCTGTGGGAAGTGGAGTTTTTTTATCCTTACCGATCAATGTGCCTGAAGATCTGTGCTGCATTCAGGTATCTTAGGGGTGTAAATCAGGGAGTAAGACCCCTTTCACACTGGGGCGGTTTGCAGGCGTTATTGCGCTAAAAATACCGCCTGCAAACCGCCCCTAAACAGCCTCCGCTGTTCGTTCAGTGTGAAAGCCCGAGGGCTTTCACACTGAAGCGGTGCGCTGGCAGGACGGTAAAAAAAGTCCTGCAAGCCGCATCTTTGGAGCGGTGAAGGAGCGGTGTATTCACCGCTCCTTCACTGCTCCTGCCCATTGAAATCAATGGGACAGCGCGGCTATACCGCGGTAATACCGCGGCTATAGCCGCGCTGTACGAGGGGTTTTAACCCTTTTTCGGCCGCCAGCGGGGGGTTAAAACCGCACCGTTAGCGGCCGAATACCGCGGTAAAACAGCGCTAAAAATAGCGCTGTTTTACCGCCGACGCCCCCTACCGCCCCAGTGTGAAAGGGGCCTAAGGCACTCAGGATTCAGATAGAAGCCAACAGCCCAGCGCTGCTCTAGCAAAGGCAGCCGCTCACCATGCCATCTTGGACACGTCCCCAGAGCGCTAGTTATGGCCTGTATACACGATCTGAAAATCGGACGAAAAATACCGCTTTCGAATCGATCGTATGATAATCGGATTGTTAGTACATCGCTTTCGAAAGACAATCACGCCAGTTCATCTGATATTATCCGATCGGACAAAACACAAAAAATGTTCTCGTATGATACCAGATTGTACGATTTTCGTTTAAATCAGTACAGTTGTTGTCCGAAAAGACAATACAAATAAACTACAACACTTTACATCACTTCCGATTTTTTATTCTGTCGTATGAGAATTTTCGTAACTTTAGTAACCTCTCCATTTTCAATATGTGACTAGCATGCAAAAAAAAAAAAACAAAACAAAACAAAAAAAAAGGACAATCTGTTGTCCGATTTTCAGATCGCATGTACAGGCCAGAAGTGTAAAAGGGAAAGGATCATCACTACTCCTGACCAGCCCAGGTGAATAAACGATAAGAAACGGCCTCAGACTACATGTCTGGTCAGGAGTTGCGGTAAACCTTTCCTCTTTGCACTTACTAGCCCTCTGGAAATAGTAGTGAGGTTATATAAACTTATGCAGGGACCACATTTCTTCAACAGTTTGTGATCTCTTCAATTACTGCACTGCAGTATACAGTATTATTTACAGGATAGTGGGAACATCTTGAACGATGATGTGGGTATGTTATACACAAAAATAACATGTTCAGAATTGACTTTTTTTTTTTAATGAGGTCTGTCAAAACAATGAAGTTTATGACATCTTTGTTTGCGGGACACAAATATGCAAATAAAGGCTTAGCGAATGCCTAGAGTCCACCATGCTAGTAAGAAAATATATTGTAGCATAGGGTCTTTATTGAACCTGTAAGCTGCCTGAAAAAGCCCATTCATGCCATCACTTTATTCAGGAGGTAGTACAGTACAAAGTCTTGTCTTTTCCTATATACCTTGTATAAACTACCCACAGATTTCCAAAATTTTTGTTTTGGGTAAATCAGCTTTTAAATGGGGATAAAAAAAGATAATCCACTTCTGAGCACAATGAAGCACATAAACGGTCAGTTTTTAATAAGCCTGGGTTCACACATGTGCGATGCGAGAACCCGTGCAATTCCAGTGCGGGTTCCCGTATCGCATGTCACCTGCCAGCGGTTCACACTGCCTTATGCGAACCGCTACGGGTGTCAATAGAGAGTTAATGACACCCCAGATTGGTTTACATATTGCAGTGCGAACTGTCAAATGGTGCAGGAATCGGATCGAACACCCATGCGATCCAATTCCAGTGCGGACCAAAAAAGGGTTCTGCACCATTTTGGTGCGAATGTGATGTGAATTCAGCCATACAATATGTATGGCTGAATTTGCATCGCACAGACATCGCATCTGATTTGCGCAGCAGTGCGGTGCGAATCCCATGCGATGTCAAACATCGCACAAGTGTGAACCCAGCATAAAATGGTGAACCTTTGAAGTGCTTTACATAATTATACAAAAAATGGTAGCAAGTAAGCAGTAAAGCTGGGTACACACGGCCGACATTCAGCCTGTGTGTATGTTGGACGTGCGTGCTGGAAAACCAACATCCGACCGACCCCGATCAGCGCTCTCAGCCAATGGCAGAGAGTGCTGATATCAGTTTTTTCTGGCAGGGGGCCCTCCCCCTGTCAGAACACAACAGCTCAGCAAGAGAGAAATCTCAGAACTAACCTTGCATGGTTAGTACAGCGGCTCCGACCGGAGCTGACAGTTTGTTTTCATTCAACACGTGGGGTCGAAAAAAAAAAAAAAATAGTACCAAGCTTGTACCAGACTTAAAACACAAACATTGTACCACAAATTAATGTAGCACCATTTGTTTATTTTATAACAAAAGGATGGGGGGCATTTGGGAGGAGACATAATAGGCTTACTTGGGCTATGGATGCTTGTGGATTTCCAAGGAGATTTTTAAAAGTCCTTTTAGAAACCCACTTCAACTGGTGAAAGAATGAAGTGTTATAAGTGATCTGTCTGTTAAAGAAATTGGTCTTCACTTTTTCACCGATAGACATTTTCTCCAACTCTGCCTTGGTGTCTTTGTAATAGCTGGTATTGCAGAAATCCTCAGATAATTTTTCCACAACCGTTTGGGAGCCACCATCATTTACTTCAGTACCTTAAAAAAAAAAAAATAAAAAAAAAAAAACAATTTTAATTTAAAAAGGCACATTTCCTTAAGGCTGGGTTCAAACTATTGCGAATTGAATGCGGATTTCTCTGCATCCAATTGGCATAGCAGGAGATTGTGACCGGCTCTCTATGGCCGGTTCACACATCTCCGCACCGGACCCCTGCTGTGAGCCGCTGTGTTCTTTAGTGTGAAACCCAGCCTTAAGCAGCGGTCAAGACACCATAATTATTAGTTCAGCAACTATGTAGGCAGGAAATTGAGAACTTTCACTTGATGAAGAGCTCCTTTTTCTTCTTCTACTTGTCAAACAGATTTAATAAAACACTTTTAATGGTACCATAAATACTCGAGTACAAGTCGAATTTTTATCAACACATGCCCAAAACCAGTCCACACAGATCCTAAAACTTAGCCACAGCTTCCTTACCTAGATCAACTTCTTCCATTTTGCTAAGAGCAACAGCTGTTGAATCTCCATTGATGATGTCCAAAAAGAAGTCAGCGGGGTTGTTATGAGATTCACATTCATAACCTAAATTTAAAAAAAAATTGCAATACAATAACTAATTAATTTTGCACACACATTTGCAACATTTACTTGGACCTAGGAAAAGGCGATAAGATGAACACAATTTCATAGCAGAAAAAGTGATGCAACATTTACTTGGACCTAGGAAAGGCGATAAGATGAACACAATTTCATAGCAGAAAAAGTAGACAACTTGCCACTGGTAAAACCTCTACAGCCTACACCATAATAGGCTGAATGTAACACACACATGTCTTAATCTTGGATGGTGGGAGGAGAGTGATGTATTTTCTTCAATGTATCTTCACCATGTGCATCCTTGGATAAGATATATCTATCTATGATGTTTTGGTTATTTGGGGAGGGACTATAGAGGAATTACAACAATTTATCTCAGAACTGAATGCCAACGATAGAAATATTAAGCTTACTTTCACCTCTGATTTTCAAACTTTATCTTTCCTTGATCTGTCTATATCCATTTTCAATTGTAGACTTGAAACCAAGACTTTTAGAAAGCAGACCACTGCCAATACATTACTTCTTGCCTCTAGTCATCATCCTCAATCACTCATCAGGGGAATTCCTATTGTGCAGTTCCTCCGCATCCGTAGGAACTGCTCTAATGAAATAGCTTACCATGTCCTCTATTGGTCTCTAGAAGAGCTAGAAACCGTAGACAGTTTGGTCCATTCAGAGTTTGTGCAGACCCCCATGACAAAATTTGCTATCAGAACTGCCCCGCCCACAAGGTATGTTCGTTTCTTTGTGGTCATTGCCACATCTGCCAATTTGTAGAATGTACAGACACCTTTACCAATGCGGATGCTCAAAACATCTATTCTATTAAACATTTCATCAATTGCAGCTCTTTGAGGGTATTATATATCCTCGAATGTCCCTGCAAGAAGTCCTATGTGGGAAAAACTAGGCGTCAACAGCGCATGCACATTAGTGAGCATCTGGCCATTAAGCGCAAGGATAAATCTGAACGTACCCCTATTGCTCAACACTTTGAGGAATTTCATGGTTCATCGGTGGAAGAGCTTAAAATTAAGGGCTTTTTTGCCCTCATTCTGTCCAAACGAAAGGGGGACTTTGACATGGTCCTCCTCCGTATGGAAAAAGAGTGGATATTTTGTTTAAAAACTATAGTGCCCAAGGGGCTCAATACCAAGCTCAGTCTGCAGGTTTTTCTGGAACCATAATATCCTGGTGGTATTTATCATTCACGATATTCCTTCCATATTTGGTTCTTGTTAGAAAAGTATCCTCTGTCTTCTTAATATAACTGAAATGCAACTGTATTTAATTTAGAAATGTATTCTTTTGGGGGGAGGGGGGCTCTACTCTTGTAGCTCTTCAGTTCATTTGATGGTTATGCTGTGGAAGTCAATGTCTGTAATGTTATCTTATTTCTTTTATTTTGTTTGGATGTATGAATATGAGGTCTCAACAATCTATCTTATCTATCTAAGATTTCATATATATATATATCTATATCTATATCTATATCTCTATATCTCTATCTCTATCTCTATCTCTATATCTATATATATATATATATATATGTTATATGCCTATATCTATCTTCAGACCTGTACAGCAGGACATTTAAAGGCTTATTACACACTTCTTACCATTCTCATTTTGAATTTCCACATGGCGTGGTTCTTTAAAAAGGGAAGTGAGTGGGAGGGTTTTTAGAGAACGGGAGGTGCTTTTGCTACCCTTTATAAACTTCCGTAATAGACTTCCGCAGTGTCATGACGAAACTCACGTGATGTGAGTGAAATGCAGCGACGTCACAGCGTCATGTGACCTGGTTCCTCCATTCCAACAGCGTTTACCATCTGCCATCAGCCGTCCCATCTGACAAGCATCCAACCCGCACAGCATACATTGAGGTTTGGAGGACTTTTCAGGTGACGTCAGTGTCATCCATCCACTGACTCCCGTATTCGCCCCACAGCTACCTGGAAATTCTTTGTGGAAATTGAGGAAGTCTATCAAGTAGCGGATCGCTACCACTGTGAATCACCTGTTGGAGGACAGAGCGTCAGCAGGAGATCGGGTGAGATTGTTCTTGGGACGCCATTCCTGATCTCTGATGCTATTATCCTCATGCTGTCACCACCGCCGTGTGGATGTTCCTAGATCCGTGACTAATAGGCTACAGTGATCAAACTAACATTTCCTCTTTCTACCTTCTTGGTTGTCATTACTGCATGGCGATTAAAATATACCTCTCACCTCCAGCTTGTGCTTACCTGCACTTTACAACGCAGATTTAAAGCGGAAGTAAACTCATCGATTTGATAGTTTCAAACAACAGTTAACATTCCCGGCATGCCGGAAGTGCTAGCTGTCACATTGTTTGTGCTCTTAACCAAACTCTCAAACCATCCAATGGCTGGTGTCATAAAGGATCACATGTACAGCATCATAGCAGTTGCAGAGTAAACAGAGGCTAAGATGGCAGCTTCCTTGGCTGAAAACGATAGGAGGGTTTACTTCCACTTTAAGTCCTCAGCATATTGCTGTTCACGGCCCATCTACATGGACTGTTCCTCTAGTGGCTCAATAAGGTCTCTTGATAGTCTCCCATTCACTTTGAACACTAGCCACGGCTGTCTACACCTAGTGCTTAATCTTCTATTTGCTTCAGAAGCTAGCTGTATGCTTGTCAGTGGGTAATGAATGAGAGTCCGGGTCTTTTCCTTTAATTTATTCTGACAACGTTGTCACAAATGGTTTTTATCATGGTGTGGTGAAGGTTTTTGGTCTGTACTAATAAACGTTACCATTTTTGGTAGTTACATCGCTGTGTGTTTGCCTTTGGAGTCCCTTCACTTTGGTATTCTTTACCTCAGTTAATTTCTTCCAGTCTGTCCTTGACTCCAGGATCCCCCACCCCACAATAGTGGTGAGCCGGTGATCTGTCACATCTACCTAATTTTTCAAATTATTTTTTTCCCTTTTTTATCCAATTTTTCTCTGAATGTAGCATATAACTAAACCCATGCTCATGTTTAGTACAGAGCTGCATTAAAGCTCAGATTAAGTCAAAGCTTTTTTCTGGTTTTTGATAGCCCTGTGAAGGATTAGTACCTGTGTTGAAAGTTAAACGCTGTCTGCTTCCCCTTCTGGGGAGATTTCACCTCGCTTCCTATCCAATTGATGGATTTCCGAAGATGAAAATGGGGGCACAGACAGCAATAAAAATTAAGAACCTTCTTACATCTCCCATACTCAAAAAAGAAAAAAAAGGTTTTATTGATGTCCATATCTACAATGGTGAGATTTCCTTTCACTTTCTGTTCTGTCCGACACCCATCAAATACACAGTACATTTGACCATACATGGTTTGAATTTCAGCCAATACCTGGTGAATTGCCCACAATTCAAACTGTGGCCCAGCAAACATCAGCTGGCTCAATTTAATAATCAACGGGGCTGAGTGAAAAAATGAAATTGACCAAACAGTGACTGCCTCCTATCAAAAGCAGTCACTGTTTGGGTATTCATGCAGCCATAGGTGCTATAGCTGTTTAAATACAATAGCGAGCAGTGGAGATTTCTCCATCCACGCAGTTTAGCATGGATGATGGAATCAATTCACTGTCTCTCAAAATAAATCTAGCCATGTATGGCTATGAGGAAAAAAAAGTAGAGAGCAACAGTAAGTTAACAGAAACTTGAATCCTTTCCCTCCACTTCAAACCAAACCTAAAAAATGAAACAAAAAGTTCCGGCTGGAGTTGTGCTTCAACTTAACATGTCAATCACCTGAGCAGATTGGAATGTACATACTTTTCGGTCGTGCATTATATTACTTAAAAGCATTTTACAGCTGTTTCAAACCAAAGTAGGGAGCAGTGTGGTATGCTCTTCAGAGCATTACACACAGCTTTCCCTTTTTTTTGTATAAACTTTATTTGAAGTGTACAAAAGTACACTTCATTGATGTCACTGTACAGCAGCATGATAGGCTGTGCTGCACTGCCATGCGATTCTGTACGGCGAGCTGCGATAAAATGCAGCATGTCTGCATTTTATTGCAGCAGTGAATGGGACACACAGGAACAACTGTTTTCTGTGTGTCCTTGCTGTGACAGGTGTTTTACAAAGCAGTGGAGTTGATTTAATAAAACTGGAAAGTGCAAAATCGGGTGCAGCTCTGCATGGTAGCCAATCAGCTTCTAACTTCAGCTTGTTTAATTAAGCTTTGACAAAAATCTTGAAAGAAAGCTGATGGTTTTTGTGCAGAGCTGCACCAGATGTTGCACTATCCAGTTTTAGTAAATCAAACCCATTATGTCACAGCACTATTTGTGAGTTAACCCCAAATCACTTTTTGTTTAAACAATAAAAGCCAATGATCAACCCTCCGTGCCCCAACCCTCATTAAAATGCCAAATATAAATTGAGCACATCTATATCAATCCATGAAGCACCATGTAATCCCCTTACCCAGCTCTCCAAAGTACTCCAGTGCATTCTGAGCAGGCCCATGAAACAATGCTCTTCCTGCAGCCAGTAGAGTGAGGCTATCAAACAGTCTGAAGATGGAATAACGAGGCTGGTGTATAGAAAATATGATAGTCTTGCCTTGCTTTGACATCCTAACAAATAAAAAAGGCAAAACACTAAAATACTACTCAAGAAAGAAACATACAATTTAATATAGCAAAATAAAAAAAAATAAAAAAATGCTACGCATCAATAAACATGCAGGTTGCTAAAGCGGGGTTCCACCCAAATTTTGAACATTATCTCTATGCATTCTCTTCCTTGCCTAGATGCTGACATGCTGTGTAAAAAAATTTAAATCGCCGTAATTACCTTTTTTTTTCTAATCTTCTTAGCACTTCCTGGTTTTCCTCCCATGGGAGTAGGCGTGTTTCTAGCCTCTCCCAGACCTCCCACAGTCCCCTGGGAGCTAGTCTCAGGCTTCCCAGCATGCATTGTGCAACAGCATCATCACAACATCTCGGTGAATGCTGGGAGCACAGCATTCACCGCATCCAGGAAATACATGCTTGTGGGTTTCAAATGCCCACAATGAAGATGGAAACCGCCTTCAGTGAATTTTATAAGTTATTCTTTACAACGAAATCGGAGACAGGCGGACTTATTACACAGAACATGTGAGATAATCATGAGAAGAAAAGTTTGTGAATGAACTCCAAAAAAAAAACCAGATAGATAGGTGGACCCCCGCTTTAAGGAGCATAAAAGCCGTTCAAAGCCTGTTATTTTAATTTTCATAAGGAAAAGTGGTAAACATATTCCATTAGGTGCATTGCAGCTGATCAGCCATTTCAGGTAGGCTTCAATGCAACCGTGAATCTTCAATACAGTTTTATTTTTTTCTTCTTAGGCACAATGCAGTGATGACCTCAGACGTGTCTGATTTCAGTTGTTGCCATTTGTGCAGGTTTACAGCAAATGTTATTTTATGATAAAACATTGCATCTAAATAAAATTGTCAGCAATATAAAAGAACGGTTCAAAAATATATGAAAAAGAACACAACAACCACAAAAAAAAACAAACAAGAAATTAAACCAATTCTTGTGCCCAGGCAAAAATAATAATCTGATGAGAATTAAAGAACAGGAACAAGTGTCATGTAAAATGCCAGGACTGCAGTGGTAGAAGATCTGAACAATGTGAAACTTCAGCGTCAGCTGGCATTGGAACAGATAATAAAGACAGAAGTAGCTAAAACGTAGTTGGCTCCCTTACCTTTTTAGCAGCAACAAAACAGCATTGGCAGTGCTGGCATCCAAACCAGTGGTTGGCTCATCCAAGAATAAAACCCCTGGGTCAGTAATGAGCTCCATACCAATATTTGTTCTCTTCCTCTCTCCTCCAGACACACCACGGATCAGCTGAGTGCCAACCTGAAAAACCAAGTACAAGATAAGGATTGTCATTTTACATGCAAGAGAAGAAAACAGCATTCCCGTAGATACTGCAGCTTCAATCCACAGTACCTTTGCGTCAGCCACTTTTGTTAGTCCGAGTTCCTTGATGATCTGATTGATACGTTCATCTTTCTCCTTTTGTTTTAGTGATCTGGGTAACCTCAAAGCTGCAGAAAATTGAAGGTTCTCTCTAACAGTCAATGTACCCATCACAACATCATCCTACAATATAATGGGACATATTTACCAACATGCAGAGACGAAATAGAAAATATCTCCAAAAATATATTTTTATTCTATGTCTATACCAAGCCACAGTAAAAAAAAGTGCTACAGTATGTCAAATTCCACTAGATCTACCTCAATAACTAGAATGTCTAAAATCTAAGAAATAAGCTTAAAAGTGGTTGTAAAGTCAGGTTTTTATCTTAATGCATTCTATGCATTAAAATAAAAAAACTTCTGTGTGCCACAGCCAGCCCCCAGCACCCCCTAATACTTACCTCAGCCAATCAGGAGAAAGAGGGGGTGGGGCTCGACCAGGACTCTGTGTCTAAATGAACACAGGGAGCCGTGACACGGGTGCCCCATAGCAAGCTGCTTGCTGTGGGGGCACTCGACAGGAGGGAGGGGCCAGGAGAGCCAAAGAGGGACCCAAGAAGAGGAGGATCTGGCCTGGCCTGTGCAAAAACCACTGCACAGTCAGTTTAAGGCTCTTGTACTGGGGCTGCCTCTACACCTAAGAGTTAAAATGCACACTTAGGTCTAGGGGGGTGAAAAGCAGTTTTAGGCCTCTTGCACATGGTAGTGATGTTTGAGCATCTGCTTTTTTTAATGCAATTTCAGATGATTGTGTTGCATGTAATCATGTGCACAATATATGCCTAGGAAAAAATCATAAATATTTATGCTCATATGCACAAATTTACGCATACTGGCGCAAAATATTGACTGGGAACGCAGATTTTTCTATTTTTTTTCCCCTAAAGAATATGCAGCGATTGTTTACACACTTGTGTGTACAGGCACTTTGTAAACAATGTGCTGTATTTTAGATCTGTAAAAAAAAAAAAAAAAAAAAGCGCTGTACTGAGCTTTTTCAAGCTGCAGTGTGCAAGAGGCCCAACTCCCCAATCCAGTTAAACTCTCTAGTTTAACAATCCAATCTTCCACTGCCCCGACGGTTGGCGCTTTCCTCTTATCCCTTACGCTTTAGCAGTGGACTGTCCATCAGCGTCTTTATGTCCAATGCAGGCTTTGGGCTCTGCATTGAACTTGATGACATCAGGTAACCTGTGACCTCCGGAGCATAGGGGAGAAGAGGCTGCAGGGACTAGTATTACAGCATAGAGGTAGTTTGGGGGAGAGGAGGTTTGGGTAAGTAAAAGTGCTTTTTGCAGCCCTCTAAACTTAAACGAGCAGTTAAACCTTGCAGTGCGGGGGAAGTCCCACTGCAAAGGAGACTTTTTCCTTTCCTTGGAGTTTAGCTTTAAGGGTGACAAACAAGTACTCCCACAAAATGAATACACTTAACATATGATAATGTGAATAACACAAAATAGGACCATGGACTTTCCTGGAACCCTTCTGTATACAGTGTGCCGGAAACCCACAATGAGCACTCACACTGGAGTGTAATAAGGTTTTAAAGCAACCTCAAAAGCTGGGAAAAAGTTAGGCACAGAAAACAATCATATGCTGCCTCTAAAAAAATCAGTGCACCAAGTATACAGTATACTCAGCACAGGGAGGGTTTATATGAAACTTGTTGGGAAAAAAAAAAAAAAATGAAAACCAGATGATCCCCAGCAACCAGATTTTTCTTTCATCATTTAAATGTTGTTTGACTAAAGTAACGTGGTGTGACTGCTTATGAATAAATGCATACAAAGCTTTGCTCTTTACCTAAACAAGGGATATTGACTTTTGTATTCTGAAGTAACTCCCATGTGCCAGGAAAACCTTGTCCCCCCCCTCCAACTAGGTTTTCACAATCCAAACTTTACACTACGTTACAGCTACAAAAACACAGCATACAGAACTATGAGACTACAGCCTCGTACACACGGTACAATTGTTGGCCAACCGAGCGTCTGATTTTTGTCAAAAGGGCGTGTGCCTTGATCTTGCCTTGCATACTAGAGGCACACAATTGTCGGCCAACAAACACGAACATAGTGACGTACTACGTGGAATTTCAGCTCTTAAGCACCACCCTTTCGGCACCTTCTGCTAATGTTGTGTTTGGTTAACATGGATTCCGAGCATGCGTGTTTGTACTTTGTGACGGACCTTGTGTGACGGACCTGTGTACAGACGATACGAAAATCTGACAACAGACCGCCGAAAATTTACTAGCCTGCCATCCAACATTTGTTGGCCGAAAGTTGGACAACAAATGTCAAAATGGTCAGATTTTTAGGACAACAGTCTGTCAACAGACAATCCCCTGCCAACAGCAGTCGCATCATGTGTACAAGGCTTAAGATCTATAAAATAGAGAGGGCACATCATAAAAGGTCCATCAGGGGATATCAAGTACTCTCTGCAGTATACTTATTTGTGGCACTATTGTGATGTATTAATGTAAAGACAAACAAACTTACCTGCACAACATAACCAGATAAGCACTTGAAGTTGGGCGGCTGTGGCCTACCGTCTATTAGAACTTCACCAGAAAGCCCATGTGGATCTTTTCGAGCAGCAAGTACATCCAATAGCCTGCAAGTACGCACAGACATTTTTTATTCAGTTTTCTCATGTTTAGCCCAATATATATATATATATATATATATATATATATATAATATGTATGTAAGTAAATATATATATATATATATATATATATATATATATATATATATATATATATATATATACATATATATACATACACACACACACACTAAAATGTATAGTAATTAATCTCTTAAACTGAAAGAATAACTGCACATCTACTTACACCAGGCTTAAAAAAATGTTTTGGAGTCCATTTACATAATTTTTTTACTCATGTTTGAAAGTGATGTTTTATATCTACACACAATCAATATTTGTGTTAAATAAAAAAAAAAACAAACAAAAAACACAGGGCAAAGGATTCTCAGAGCACTATGGTTTAGCTAAAGAGACAACAGAGCAGTAATTATCTCTTTGCATTAAGGATTTCTCTCACTAAAAATTCTTAACCCCAACACGTGATAGAGAGAAAAAAAGCAATGTGTGAAATTATTAACTTGCTGTAAAATACGACCCACTATAAATCCAAAAAAAAATTTAAAAAAATAATTTTTAGATGACCATAATAAAGAAAATCTGTACTAAACCATTTTTTTTTTTTTGTTTAACTTACGATGACTTGCCACTGCCTGTAGGTCCCAGAATTGCATTTAGTCCAGGTCTCATAATTCCACTAGAAGGTAAAAAGAATATTCTTTTAACTAATGGATACTTGGTTTATTAAACAGATGGCATACGGAGTATATATTTATATAAAAACACACACACCAAATGGAAACAATAGTTATATTAACCTGCCTACTAGACCCTGCCAATATTACTTGCACCTCTGTCACATTTGTATTGTGGCATTTGAGACAAATGCATCCTACACGTGATCGCCTGCAAGAACTCCAGCAAGGGTTCCTGCGATTAGCGACGAGTAGACAGCCTCATTGAAAGCAATGAGAGGCCACCACAGCTAATCGTGCCCACTCCCATGAACCTCTCAAGCAGCAATTCTATGGGAGTGATCAGCCCTGGACACAGGCAGTCTGCATCCAGAGTTGATCACTCCCATGTGATCACAGCATGAGCAATTGCAGAAGGAGGTTAGGTAGGGGCTGTCTGCTCGCAGCTAATCGCTGGGGTTCTCGTAGGTAATCCTGTGCAGGGGGATTCGCAAGTGTTAATGCACCCTTGTGAATTCCCACACATAACATTTTCAATACAGGTAGCTTTAAAAACTAAATACAGTGGGGTTGATTTACTGAAACTGGAGTGTGCAAAATCTGGTGCAGCTCTGCATGGTAGCCAATCAGCTTCTAACGTCAGCTTGTTCAGTAAAGTCTCGACAAAAAAAAAAAAACTGGAAGCCAATTGGTTTCTATGCAGAGCTGCACCAGATTCTGCACTCTCCAGCTTTAGTAAATCAACCCAAGTATTTCCCAAATATGAGATCGCTGCTCACCAAATAAAATAATGTTTTAAAAAGGACAATGTACATATATTAGGGCAAAGCTTATAGAAAGACACAAATTAAGCCTCCCAGAACAAGATGGGTATATGAAATTGGGGTAATGTGGTCTAAAAAAATAAATAAATAAAAGCAGTTTGCCTTCCTTTATTTTATTGAAAACTAAAAAGGTATTATGTAGATCATAGCTCTAAGTGTTTTCATAAGTGACAATAGGTATGCCTTACATGTCATACTGCTCCTCCTTCCTGTTATACAACAGATAGACACACACAGCACTAAAGGTCATAAGATGCCAAAGCAGATAACAGTGATAAGACACCTTTTACACAGTTGCCAAGATTTGTTAATTTTTCAACCTCTATAGGTAAACAATACATAAAGTTTGTTACGCATGTAGTTAAATAAAAAAAAAAAAATGAAAAAACAAAAACAAATGGAAGGCAGACTCTGGGAGACAAACACAACCACTTAGAGGCCAGTGCATTAGGTTATTACATTCAAATTTACAGTCACCAAATTCTGCAGAAAAAAAAAAAAAAAAACTCACACAAAAGTATTGGGTAATATACTGATTCAACAAACACACTATAGCTGATGTGGCACAAAAAGTATAAATGTTCCAGCAAAACTTAGAAATATGCAATGTAATATCGCATGGGTAATAAAACAAAGACAAATGTCACCATCACAATGACTGTACAAAAATACTGCATTACTCAGCAATAATGAACATGCACAAAATAAAACAATTTCCCCTTTCCAAAATTCTTCATAATAATGCTTTGCAGATACCATCATCAACACCACGTGAGTTCCTCAGTATGAAGCCAACTAAACTTTGATTGGTGGTTTTAGCGGGGAGCATCGATAATTTCAAAAAACTATTAGATAAGCACCTGAACGACCACAACATACAGGGATATACAATGTAATACTGACATAAAATCACATTCAAAGGTTGGACTTGATGGACTTGTGTCCTTTTTTCAACCCCGCCTACTATGCGACTATATTATTGTCCTATATGGCCAATATTTGCATATATTACACCTGCGAGACCTAGAAGGCTGGATTCACACCTATGCATTTTTAGTGCTTTTTGCATTTTGCACTACAGTCCATTTACCATGGTTTCCTATGGAACACGTTCTGTAGTGCAAATCTGCAAAAAGCACTAAAAATGCATAGATGTGAATCCAGCCTAAATGATTGAATTTACATACATTTCTTAGATCTCATAATTCTGTATTACATGTTATGTATAACTGCATAAGCATTATATATATATATATATATATATATATATATATATATATATATATATATATATATATATATATATATATATATATAATATATTTAAAAAAAACACCTTGTGAATTGCAAGTATTTTACATTTCTCAAAAATGTATGAAACATTATAGCTTTAAATAGCATTTGAGTACCTATGTGAGCATGCAACTTCAATATATAGAAGAGGTCACAAACTTTAGACTGATTATATCAGTTCAGCAACCAAACCTGCTAACCTGAAGATGTGTGCTACAAATACCACACATATTAGGGCCTAGCTAACCCATTTGTGAAGCCAACATATACTTATTGGCAGGCAAGCATAGCTATACTCCCTCTGTTCATTATGCTACATTGGCTACATGAAAGGCTCTAAAAAAAAATTGGATAGTTTTACCTAAACCTATACAAAGCTGTATGAAAATCATGGTGGATGTACCAAGTAGCATGCCAGCTTAACTTGAATTCAGTGGGGGCTGGTGGTAATTTTTTTTTGGGGGGGGGGGGGAGGAACAGTGCAGAATATTCATTGACAGTCCCGAGCCCACCCTATTTTAAAGCCTGTTAGAGCCTCTGACTAATCGTGTGCTTCAAAAAAAAAACACCCCCGCCATTGGAATTCATGCCTCTGGTGTCCTGCAAGGGGCCAGACTCATTGATAGGGGGGCAGTGCCCCTGCGCCTTTAATGGACAGGCTGCCCATGCACAAATATGTATTATTCATAATTCATTCCAATTTCCACTCACCAAATTCTTGTGATAAAACATTTAATTTCATTCTGACAACTCCTACTTTCTTCCTACATTTAGAGTGGTTATAAAGTCAAAAAAAAATTTTTTTACCTTAATGCATGTCTTACATTAAGGAAGAAAAAAAAAAAACACACACACAAACACAAACACACACACCAATTGTTCTACCTACCCCCTCGCCTTTGGCACTTACCCAACTTCTCTCACCGCTCCAGCGCTGTCCTGGCTGCAGCACCGGTCCTTTCACTTCCTGGTCTCACAGGAGAGACTGAAAGCAGCAGAAGCCATAGGCTCCTGTTGCTGTCAGTCAAACTCCTGTGAGGAGGGAGCAGTGGTATGGCATACTGGAGCTGTGTGCGTCTATGGATGCACACAGCCTGGCTCAAGAGTGCACACTGGTGCCCCCTTAGCATCCATCTTGCTAAGGGAACACCCGGAGGAAGAAGGCGGAGACCACCAAAGATGAGGTAAGGGACCACTCTGTGCAACAAGTATAACATCTTTGTTATTTTAAAGAAAAAAAAAAAAAGAACTTTCAGTATCTCTTTAAGTCTCTTGCAATCACCAGAAGTCTACAGACAACACAGAAGTCTACAGACAACATGCATGTCACTTCACTGATATGAAATCTACATCAGTACTTAAAGAGGAAGTAAACCCGTCGGTTCACACTGGGGCAACACGACTTCAGCGCGACTTTGTACCGCGACTTCAACGCGGCTTCACCTCGACTTCAGCAAATTACAAGGCGACTTGAAGTCGCCTCCATGACAGGCGACTTCGCCTGTGGCCAATCAGCTCTCTGGGAGGGAGGGGTTTTCCCTGCAAAGTCACTTGACTTTACAGAGAGATCTGACTTGGAGGCGACTTCCATTGATTTCTATGGTACAGGTCGCCTACCAAGTCGGATCAAAGTAGTACAGGGAGTACGCTCTGAAGTCGGAGCGACTTCAGTAGCGTCTATTAAGACGCTAGCGTTCACTCCCATTGAAACTATTTCTGGGGCGACTTGGGGCGACTTGAGGGCGTACAAGTTGGATCCCAAGTCGCCCCAGTGTGAACCGAGCCTCATGGGTGTTACTTCATCTTTTTTCCTCTGCAAAGTAAAAGCATAATGGGCTAGTATGCATAGCATACTAGCCCATTATGTGCCACTTACCTGCAAACAAAGCCTGCACTGTCCCCGCTGGTGGCCGCATCCATCTTCGCCTCTCTTCCTTTTGGGGGCCGCAGGCTACAGCTCTGTGATTGGCCGGAGTCACGTGGACGTCACTCCAGTGCATGCGCACGGGAGCCGTCAGTCACGGCACTTGCTAGTAAAGAAATGGCACGGAAGGGCCGTTTCTTCACAGTGCATGCACCGATGACATCATCAGCGCACTACAAGGTAAATATCTCCTAAACAGCGCAAATTTAGGAGATATTTACAGTACCTATAGGTAAGCCTTATTATAGGCTTACCTATAGGTACAACTTCCGCATTGGAGGTTTACAACCTCTTTAAAAAACTGGAACTATGTATATTGATTCTACAGCTAAGACAAATTAAATCTGTTACAAGACAACCGACAACTAATTCAGGAGAGGATAGCCACATGCAACAGCCATTAAATTGGCCTTAACTTACATAAACTTTTCACACAGCGTGGCTTCACGTTACAAAGCACCAAAGACAACTTAGGACTGTAGAATCCAGCCAACATTTGTTGTCACAGTCTGTTTAACTTGAACTGCTTAGTACAGGCCCTAAGAATCTGCATATATCAGTTCTATAAATGGATCAGTGACATATCCGCCCACCAATGGGCAGCAACACAAAAATGGAAAAACAAAATAAAAGAAAAAAAAAAAAAAAAAAGGAAGACGACTTGATAAATATCTTCTTTTATCTGCAGTCTCTTCTCTACATCCGATCAAAGTCCAGAATTGATAAAGCTTGTCTGAGATGACGTTACACTCTGCAGAGCTCTGACAGCTGATTGGAGGGAAGGGACACTCTCCTCCACACAGCACACAGGAACAGTGCTGAGGCTATCAATCAGCTGGAACGCTCTCCCCTGTCACCATTTTTCTCTTGGTGTCAGAAAACTTGTCAAAAGCGACTCATGCATAAGAGAGCAGAAGAATGAAGCAGTAGACAGAAATGACATTAAGGGGTTGATTTACCAAAACTGGGAGCAAAATCTGGTGCAGCTTTGCATAGAAACCAATCAGCTTCCATTTTTTTTTTTTTATATCAAAGCCTAATTGAACAAACTGACGTTGGAAGCGGATTGGCTACCATGCACAACTGCACCAGATTTTGCACTAGAAGGATATGCTTTATATATATATATATAGTGTGTGTGTGTGTGTGTGTGTGTGTGTGTGTGTGTGTGTGTGTGTACACCTTGTCGCCTTGTTGCAAACAGGTAAACTCTAAACAGAAATAAAGAAAAATCCCCCCCCCCCATACCACAAACAAGGAAAGCATTAAAAACCACCATGTTCAAGAAAAATAATGCCTCCAGTTCCACATTAATAGCACAAAAAGGTGTGCAGAGGACATCCAAATACCTAGTTTGCCAGCACAACAATATGCTTGTGTAATCTGGGCCATGCAAGTTATACAACCTGAACAGTCAGCGACATGTAAATCAACAGACACCTGTCAAGTTTGCCACTAACGGAGAATTCAGAAAACAGAGAATCTTATATATCTAAGATCACCTTTACATTTTATTAGGTTTTAGAACAAACATAACTCAAGCAGAAGAGGAATATGAATATACACCCGTGTTTTTAAAAAATAAATAAATAAATAAAAAATATATTTATAACTTTTTTTTTTTTTTTTTTAATGGGGTCAAAATATACCCCTCTTTTATTTTATTCAGCAGCCAAGTATAAAAAAAAATCACTTTGAGTTTGTTGTAGACAAAATGATCTCCATAGGGACACTGCTAGATTTTCCGGTTAAAGAAAACTCATTGAATTAGCAGGATGCAAGACACTCCTCACAAGGCCTTCAAAAGATTCCATTTTAAAACAAACAATGTGACAGGCAAGTGACAAAGTTCATCTTTTTGTATAACAACAGGGTGGGACCAGAGAAAGTCGCCTTTAAAATGCACCATTGTATTATCACTGTTTGCAGGTAGAAAGACATTGTCACAGCAAGGACCTTATTGCGGAGGAGAATGAAATATGACTTTCTATTGCATCCTTACTGCAAATGCAGGATTATTCTGTAAAGCAAAGAGTAATAACCAAGAACTTTCACTGGGCTTCTTTAACCACTTAAGGACAGGGCCTATTTTTCAGACTTAGACCCCTTTCACACCGAGGGCATTTTGCAGGCGCTATAGCGTTAAAAGTAGCGCCTGCAATCCGCCCTCAAACAGCTGCTCCATTATTTCCAGTGTGAAAGCCTGAGGGCTTTCACACCGGAGCAGTGCGCTGGCAGGACATCAGGAAAAGTCCTGCCAGCAGCTTCTTTGGAGCGGTGTGTTTACCGCTCCTCCACCGCTGCTCCCCATTGAAAATCAATGGGGCAGCGCTGGGATTCCGCCAGCAAAACGCCGCTATTGCGGCGCATTGCAGGCGTTCTTAACCCTTTCTCGGCCGCTAGCGGGTGGTAAAAGCGCCCCGCTAGTGGCCGAAATGCGGCGCAAATCCGACGGTAAAACGCGCTAAAAATAGCGGCGTTTTACCGCCGACGCTATAGGCGGCTCGGTGTGAAAGGGGTCTTGGTGTTTACAAGTTAAAATCATTATTTTTTTGCTAGAAAATTACTTAGAACCCCCAAACATTATATATATATATATATATATATATATATATATATATATATATATATATATATATATATATATATATATATATATATATATATATATATATATATATATATTTTTTTCCTAACACCCTACAGAATAAAATGGCGATCGTTGCAATACTTTCTGTCACACCGTATTTGCGCAGCGGTCTTACAAGCTATTTTTTGGAAAAAATACACTTTTTTAGAATTAAAAAATAAAGACAACAGTAAATTTAGCCCAATTTTTTTGTTTTTTATATTGGGAAAGATAATAATGTTACGCCGAGTGAATTGATACCCAACACGTCACGCTTCAAAATTGCGCCCGCTCGTGGAATGGCGACAAACTTATTGATGCACTGAGGCAGTGCATTTGTGCACAGCATGCAGGATCTCACTAAGTGTGGGTTGAGAGCTCTCCTCTGAAGGCAGATCAAACATAGGATCAGGTACAGATTCCAGATGCACCATTTCATCTAACCTGCCTGCACCCTCCCTGTCTGCAGGATCATGAGATCATGAGAATATGATTATGGCAACGGGTGACGTAGCCTCATTGTACACCAATATTGACCATGAGGGTGCCTTAAATGCTGTAGAATGGGCCTTGGAGAGAGAAGACTCAGCGGATGAGGGTTTTACGGCATTCCTTTTGAAATGTTTAGACTTTTGCTTGCGACACAATTTTTTTTGGTATGACAATAAGATATACCTACAGAAGAAAGGTGTTGCTATGGGCGCCAAGTTCGCCCCGAGCGTGGCGAACCTGTACATGGCCAAATGGGAAGAGGAATTGATTTTGAGTAATGATTGTGGAAGTATTTTATTATACAAGAGGTTTATTGATGATCTTTTAATTATTTGGAAAGGCGATATGGAAACATTGATGGAGTTATAAGACTCCATGAATGTTAATGATCGCAATATTTCTCTCACTTGGAATGTCAGTAGAGAGCACATACACTTTTTGGATCTGGAAATTTTTAATACCAATGAAGGCATCATTACCAAATCCTTTTTTAAGACCACAGACCGTAATTCGTATATTCCGATCACTAGTTGTCATCACAAGCCTTGGCTGAGTAACATCCCTAAAGGTCAATTTACAAGGATGCGAAGGAATTGCACGAGGGCTGAGGATTATGAGGTTCAATCTGATAAACTAAGCAACATGTTTTTGGAGAAGGGGTACCAAAAGGAATTTTTGGAGAGAGAAAAGATGGAAGTTGGACGCATGAACAGGGATGACTTAGTAGCCTCCCTGGCGGTTTTCCCGAGTGTGGCTCGGGGTTACATTTCAGGACCATTAGCGGTAACCCCGAGCCACACTCGGGATTACATCGCAGGATCCTGGTGCCTCCTTACTTACCTTGTCCCCGGGATCCTGCGATGTCCCCCGCACTGTCCGAGGGCTCCGTCCTCCTCCGAAGCCTCTCCGTGCCAGGCTCCGTTCCCTGCGAGCGTCGCGACGCACGGGGGCGGAGCCTGGCGGCAAATTCAAAAAAATGTAAAAATCATAACACATACAGTACTGCAATCTTACAGATTACAGTACTGTATGAAATCATTTCACATCCCATTTGTCCCCAGTGCTCTGGCCCATGCCCTGCATGCAGTTTTATGTTGCATATACTGTTCTTTCTGCCTGGAAACTGGAGATTGTCCATAGCAACCAAAAAGTGTCCCTTTAGGTCAAAAATGGCTTTAGACCAGCTAGAAAACTGCGATAGTAAATTAGAACACTTGCAGAATTGAGCGATAGTGAATCGTGTGGAAATTTATTTTATTACTATTTATTTTTATTTTTTATAATTATTATTATTTTTTTATTATATTATAATTTATGTTTTTGTGTTTCAAACTTTATCATACCCGGGATATCTACTAGACTCTTGTTTGGACAGATTTAAGTGTGTTATTGTTAATAATTAAATACCTACAATATAAAACGCCAAATTTCATTGCAAAATAATTGTACCGCTTTCAGCACCTAAAATCAGAAAGAATCATACCGCCAAGGAGGTTAAGAGATAATTCCAGGGCAATGGATAGTGATAATAATGAGGGCATCAGCGTCGTTCTGGATTACTCTGTACAAAGTAATGAAGTAAGGAGGATTATATGTAAATATTGGAGCGTGCTGAAACAGGATGTTCATCTGAAGGATGTGCTTCCAGACAAACCCAAAATTGTTTTTAAAAGAGCTCCAAATTTACGTGATAAGCTGGTACACAACGTAGTGGAACCACCCCCCCCAAAACCTAAAATGTTTTGGGATCTTAAAGGTTTCTATGGCTGTGGCAGATGCTACAGCTGTGTTAGGATTCCGGACAATACTAGAAGGGTAAAAGAATTTTCGAATCCGAGGAATGATCTATCTTACACTATTAGGGACTTTATATCCCGTGATACGATTGGGGTTGTTTATGCTTTAAAATGCCCATGCAATTTGATTTACGTAGGGCGTACTACCAGGGCTCTGAAAGACCGTATAGAGGAACACGTGAGACACATACGTAAGGGGTCTGATAAGCATAATTTATATGTGCACTTTAAAAGAATGCATAATCAGAGTACCACTGGTATGAAATTTTGGGGAATTGAAGCACCTAAACGCCACTGGAGGGGCTCGAATTTCATTAGAGAGATAAGTAAACGGGAATCCTGGTGGATACACCAGCTTGGCTCTTTGGTGCCTGGTGGACTAAATAGAGAATTTGATTTAAGATGCTTTCTCAGTAATTACTAACAATATTTAATCCGCCGGGAGCTCCATTACAGCGTTTTCCTTTGCGTTTTTTATTTATTCTCCCTTAATGGTTTTAGTTAGATATTTTAGGCCTAGGTGGTTATGCATTATATATTGGCCCTAATTATATTGTTAGTATATTGTTCTATACTCCCGCATATCTCTTTCATTATATCTCCCATTTTTTAATACGAGCTCTGTTTTGTATATTAGCTTATTTTGATTTTTTTTCTGGTTCAGGTTTTGCTGTTGGCACTCCCCCACAGTAATTTTAGTGATTACAGTTTTTATTATATTTTATTATATTTTTTATTAAATACTTTATTATTATTATTAACCTTTTATAAGGATTTTTATCTATTTCTATTTATATATCAATGAGTATCCATATGTCTATTAGAATCCACTATGCAGGACATTATCTGTTTTTTAGCTTTATTATTACTGTGATTATTGTGGCTGTCTCTGTGTATGAGGTGCGCGGCGGTGTTCTCTATGAATGACAGCTCCGTTCTGGGGTTTATTTAGTTCACCATAACAATGGTTTTAAACATCTATTTATTTGATTTTAACCACATGCTTTTGCTATTCGGGTCTTTGATTATTTGTTTTTGCTCCTCGGACAACGAATAGCTAAACTGGCAATCATAGGGTTCGATTGGCAACAAGGGATAAATATAGCTGTAGCCTGTTGCTAGTTCAGTCTGCGATCTAAGGGAAAATGGCCGCCAGGGATATGTATGGCTGTAGCCTGTTACTAGTTTTGTCCGCGGTCTAAGGCAAAATGGCCACCGTGACTATAAATGGATCATAGAGCGCCCGTCCAATCAAATCCCCCTGATGAAGGCACGTGATCCCTGTGCCGAACACACGTAGGGGAGGGGCCTGGACGGAGCTGTCAGCAGAGAGAGAAAGAGAGAGATTGAGACACACACCGCACCGCACGCTATACCTCACGATCGGCCTGTTTTTGTTTATGCCTGTATAGGATGGTGCACTCACGCACCCACAGCATGTGAGTACCCCTATAAGGGGAGAGTTTTGTTTACAATAAAGGATCCTTCATTATGTTACAATGCTGCGCTATGGAGTTTCTTTTCTCTTGCATATAATATCATGACTGGGAGCATTGGAGGTCTGCACAGTTGATTCCATTTGAGCACAGGAGTGGCTCCAAAGCGTGTTTGACAGAGTTTAATTACTGTGTCACACACTGTAAGGTGAGCGCATACGCTTTTGGGGGTCACTGGAAGACACTAAGGCATGCTTTATGGTGTTGCACTTTTTGGAAGTACAAGATGGATGAGCTTCACTAATTATGGACACATTTTTTGAGCACTTTATATTTATATATCTTTGGATATACACTTTTTGAACTATAAGGACTTTCATGAGGAATGTTGCTATTTCACTCCTGATTTGGCACTTAGATTGTGTGTTTTTTATATTGCACTGTGCACTTTGATAATTATCAGGTTTAAGCACTTAGAGATATTTCTTATTAACTATTGGTCAGCTTAAGCAGTATTATGATTATTTTTCTATTATTTTTATTTTTGCACATAGCACTTACTGCAATCACCTATATGGTATTTTTTCAATCTAGCGCAGACACATTTGTATTTCTTTGTACCCAAAGAGGGATCAGCAGAGCCAGACAGCTTCTGGGCATAATAGTGCATGTAAAAAATTTTACTAAAGCGCTGAAGTGAATACATATAATTATGTGATAAAATATTAAAAGACAACCAATATTTGCTGCAATTATTTGTGTTGTGTTGTGTTGTGTACTGTGTGTGTTGTGTACTGAGAACACAAAAAAAAAAAATATGTGATAAAAATAGGAATTAATAATGCGCTAAATATCAACCTTCTAATATTGCACAGTGCTCCAACAAACTGATATATATAAATAATAACTAAAACATAAATACTGAATAGTATGTTCAATAAATATATCCTTCACCATAAAACATAATTAACACATACTCCCAGCATACTGACTGGTTTCACTGGTGAAATGTGACACAAACACCAAATAAAATAAGTGATTCCACAGTACAATACCCAAATTGTAAAATTCAAGTCTCTGCTATTTATTCACATATGCTGGACTGTTTTCAAGCCTCAATATGTTTCCGCAGTGACAGATGGTCAAATCAGGGTCTCTGCTACTAATTCACATATGTTAGATTAAATTCAAGCCCCGACGTGCATCCGCAGTACTCAAAAAGAAAAGGAGAAAAAAAAAAGTCCATTGCGCAGATGGTATTACATAAAATTTCCTGTCTAGTTAGGATACATTTTACTCACACATTCCTGCAGACTAGATCGCATATAAATGTGGTCAGTTGCATACAGCTAGATTCTCCTCATACGCCGACAGTACACACAAAGCACTGTGGGTGGCGTCACTGGCTCCTCCCGATGCGTTGTGTCACTAGACGCGTGACTTTTTCAAGGGACCCTTGAAAAGGCATGCATACTCTTATTCCAGCACGACACAAGCTGGCAGGCCGCAGGAAAAGAGGGGGGGGGGGGCGAGAGATCGCCCACCCCCCCCTCCTGAACCATACAAGGCCACATGCCCTCAACATGGGGAGGGTGCTTTGGAGTAGCCCCCCAAAGCCCCTTGTTCCCATGTTGATGGGGACAAGAGCCTCATGCCCACAACCCTTGCCCGGTGGTTGTGGGGGTCTGCGGGTGGGGGGGGCTTTCTGGAATCTGGAAGCCCCCTTTAAGAAGGAGACTCCCAGATCCCGGCCTCCCCCCCATGGGAATTGGTAATGGGTACATTGAACCCCTACCATTTCACAAAAAAAAAATAAAAATAAAATAAAGTGTCAAAAATAGTAAAAAAGACCGGAGACATTTTGGGACAAGGGCTTTTGAATTTTCCGCAAACACCGCATAATGTTCGTTGTTCATCGAACAACCAAAGTTCGGCCTGAACTTATGCTTGGGCCGAACCGTTCGCCCACCCCTAATCACAGGCTCTTTAATTGAATACATTTATGTGCTGTCATTTTTAGGGTTTAATTTGAATTGGACTTTATTCACTGGGTGGTAATTTATTATCACTAAGGTTTATACACGTCTTTTTTACTAGTTTGCTACAGCGCCTTTATTTACTGTAAATATAAATGTCGTGGTAGATTTGTTAAGAAATTCCTTCCCCAGCTGCTGTACGGTAACATTGTGACAGAATAAAACCTGCCCTGGACCTCCTCTCGATCGTGTGTGTGTTTAGAATCAACATCTGTCACATTTTGATGATAATCTGTCTTATGGCGGCCATACACGCTTCAATAAATGCCAGTTTTCTTTTCTATCAATGTCTTCTGATGGAAATAAGTGATCTATACGACAACCCATTTGATCGCTATGCGACACACGAGAAAGTAGATTCTGATTGATAGTTAAGATACAATCTTAATTTAAGATTGCAAGTTGTCGATCGCAGCTCCATCAGTTTCCATCACGTAATCTTATAATCTGTTTGAAAAATGATCATATTCATGAACAAACTATCTCAGTGCTGCCGACTGATGCAAACATTTTCCATCCTGGCCAACCAACTCAGTTTAATGGAATCAGATCTAAATCAAGTTAAAAACGTTCAGAAAGGAAGTTATGGTTATTCAACGGTTTGCAGATCCAAACGTTTTAATCGAATCACACATCTGTTGGATGATAAAATCGAAGAGTATATGACCACAAGTAGCCTACAGTAGTAGTTCTGCCACAGACCTGGGCAAAACTGTCCTGGCTAATTAGCTGGCTAGGACTTCAGAGGCAGGGGTTGCAAATACACAGGTGCCTCCTCAGCACCCGGCTTGCTATAGGAGGCACCTGAAGGAAGGTAGAGCTGAGAGTGCCAGCAGGGACAGCCAGGAGAGGTGGATTTTAGAGCAATATTAGTTATGCAAATCATCACTTTCAGATGGGCGACTAAGAATCAGGCACCTGTGAGCTCTGTTGATGGCAGATTAAGTGGGTAGTAGCACTGAACTTTATGTTTGTTCTATTGGAAAGCTTTGTGCATATTGCTGTACAGAGCAACATCTTTTAAAAAATAAATAAATAAATAAATAAATAAATAAAACACCTTTTATGCCGCGTACACATGAGCGGACTTTACGGCAGACTTTGCCCGGCGGACTTTTCGACTGACTTTATGACGGACTTTCCGAATGAACGGACTTGCCTACACACAATCCACCAAAGTCCGTCTAATTCGTACGTGATGACGTACGACCGGACTAAAACAAGGAAGCTCATAGCCAGTAGCCAATAGCTGCCCTAGCGTGGCTTTTTGTCCGTCAAACTAGCATACAGACGAGCGGACTTTTCGACCGGACTCGAGTTCGATGGATAGATTTAAAACATGTTTCAAATCTAAGTCCGTTCAACTTTTGAGCAAACAAAGTCCGCTGGAGCCCACACATGATCGAATTGTCCGACGAAATCCCGTCCGCCGGGCAAAGTCTGCCGTAAAGTCCGCTCGTGTGTACGCGGCATTAGTTCCACTTAAACTAAGATTAGCACTTAATAAGAAAGTGTAAACAAGAGTGAGGAGCGCACAGCTTTGGCTTATACACAAACAGGCATTTTATGACAGTTGGCATTTTTCAATGTGAAGAAGGTAGACAAATACAATCAATTAGAATCTGTCCCTCTGCACAAAGTCACTTACTTGACATCGATTAGGATCTGTCGATCTGTAACTTTTCGGCAACAAATTAAGCCAGTCTTCACTTTCACTCTGTAGTTGATATTGTGGAAACTTAGTGTAGCTCCTTGTAGTTTTCTTTTTTTATTGTCTGATCCTTGAACGCCATTTATGACTGGTTCCATCATCTGCACAACGGTCTGAGACTTCTCTGCCATGACGATGTGACCACCTTCCTGGAGAGATACAAGAACACCATGCATGCACATTTATTTCCAGACTGCCAGGGTGTATATGACATATTTAAAGAGTAAACTAAAACACCTAAATATTCAGCTGCTGTATGGATGAATACTGGTGGGCAGTGGCGTAGTGTGGGTTGTCAGCACCCGGGGCAAGGCAAGTAATTTGCGCCCCCCTAACCTGCGGACTTTTAGCTATCCCTGAGTCCCTTCAAATACAATAGTACTGACCTACCTGATTCCTATACTGACCACTACACACTACACTGTCCACTACACTGAGAACTACACTGTCCACTACACAGACCACTATACTATACTGTCCACTATACTATATTGTCCACTATACTGTCCACTACACTGACCACTACACTGTCCACTATACTATACTACACTACACTGACCACTATACTACACTGACCACTATACTACACTACACTGACCACTATACTACACTATACTGACCACCATACCACACTGTCCACTATACTACACTACACTGTCCACTATACTACACTATACTGACCACCATATTACACTGACCACTATACTACACTACACTGACCACTATACTAAACTACACTGACCACTACACTACACTGTCCTCCATACTACACTGTCCACCATACTACATTATACTGACCACCATACTACACTGTCCACTATACTACATTAAACTGTCCGCTATACTACACTGACCACTATACTACACTATACTGACCACCATACTACACTTCCACTATACTACACTGTCCACTATACTACATTACACTGACCACCATACTACACTATACTGACCACCATACTACACTGTCCACTATACTACACTACACTGTCCACTATACTACACTACACTGTCCACTATACTATACTGTCCACTACACTACACTGACCTCTATACTAAACTACACTATACTGACCACTATACTAACCACTATACTATACTACACTAACCACTATACTGACCACTATACTACACTATACTGACCACCATACTACACTGACCACTATACTACACTGTCCACTATACTGACCATCATACTACACTACACTGTCCACTATACTACACTGTCCACTATACTGACCACCATACTACACTACATTGACCACTACACTGTCCACTTGACTATACTGACCACTATACTACACTACACTGACCACCACACTATACTACACTGTCCACTACACTATACTGACCACTATACTGTCCACTACACTAACCACCACACTAACCACCATACTGACCACTATACTATACTACACTGACCTCCATACTAAACTACACTATACTGACCACTATACTTTACTACACTAACCACTATACTGTACTATACTGACCACTATACTACACTGTCCACTATACTACACTACACTGACCACTACATTATACTGTCCACTACACTGCCCCCCATACTGACTACTACACTACACTACACTGACCTTCATACTAAACTACACTATAATGACCACTATACTAACCACTATACTGTCCACTATACTACACTACACTGTCCACTATACTGACCACTATACTACACTATACTGACCACTATACTACACTACACTGTCCTGCCTACAGTCTCTCTCTCTCTCGCCCCCCCCCCCCCCGGCCAGTAACAAGACTCTCACGAGGGAGTCTCACTCACCTTCTTATCCTGGCTGCATCAATCCGGATGAGGAGAAGGAAGACAGCGGCGGCTCACGTTGTTTCTTCTCTCCCCTGCGCTCTGCCTGCTGCCATGTTCAGTGTCCAGCGCCCTGTGATTGGGCGTATGGGGGGTCATGTACGGAGGCGGGACTTCAGGAGCGATCGAGGACAGGCCAGCCCTCCGCCTCACATGACCCCCATACGCCCAATCACAGGGCACCGGACACTTAACATGGCGGCCGGAGCGCAGGGGACACAGGAATTTGAAATTAGGAGGAGGCAGCCAGTGACACATACTGGCGCCCCCCTAAATATCGCGCCCCGGGCCACGGCACCCCCTGCACCCCCCACGCTACGCCACTGCTGGTGGGCTTAATTAACCAATATTCCCCAGTTAGATTCACTGCCAGGAAACATCAGCCGATTTCCCAGCATACATGGGTCGAATTTTTGAAATAATTTTCTTTTGAAAATCTTATCTAAAGGCTTTTCATTAGAATTTCGCACCATTAGTGGGCTGCAGCAACAGCCGATTTTCGTGCGGCCATTGAATTCGAGTAAACGGGCATGTTGGAAATTTTTTGAAAACCAAACGATTTTATAGTCAAGGATTATGATTATCAATGATGATGGGAGAATCGTGCGAGAAATGTAATCGATTCCCAGCAACAGTAGGAGAAATTGAAGGCTTGGTTGGTCGAATTTCGAAATCAATGGTGGCACCATCGGATCACAAAATTTCAGATTTTTGAAAGAAAATTCTTTCGAAATTCGACCATGTATGGTCAGCCTTAAACCTTGTAAACACAATCAGATTTTCTGCAGACAAAGTGCCAGTCTTTTGTCCGAAAGGCGTTGGCCAGGAACTTGTCTTGCATACAAACGGCACACAATTGTCGGCCAACAAACACAAACGTAGTGACGTACTACCTGGCTTTTCAGCTCTTTAGCGCCACCTTTTGGGCACCTTCTGCTAATGAATGAGTAAGTGACTTGTATATGCGAACTGAATCGCTTCAGGGCACTTTTTGGCACCGGAGTCCATCTGCGGCACAGCGCGGTCCTTTACCCATAGGTTCCCGACGTGCTTACAATGTTGGGTTTGGCGAGCATTGATTCTGAGCATATGTGTTTGTACTTTGGACTTTTTTCTGACGGACTTGTGTACACACGATCGGAAAATCTGACAACAGACCGTTGTCCGCGGGAAATTTATAAGCCTGCCATCCAACATTTGTCCGCGGAAAATCCGCGGACAAATACAAATGGTTGGATTTTAGGCCAACAGTCTATCAACACACAATTCCCGTCAGAAAATCTGATCATATGTACAAGGCTTTACTCTTCCTGCTGTATTGTACTGTAACATAAATAAGAAATCCATGAAAAGAACCTGTACTGAGAAAATATGCAAGCTTCCATTGCTGACCTCTCCTGAAAATGTTAGCCGCCTGGCTATTGTGCATATCTGATGCCTTTATCTTGTTCTGAAACAATTAAGTAGACTAGGAGTTTTTAACTTTCCTCTGCCATTCTAATCGGTTTGTTCTATGTCCATGAGTGAAGCTGGACATACATGGATCGAAATTCAGCCAGGAACCGAATTTCCATTCTCGTATGGCTGTTCCGGTTTCTGGGAAGTCAATCTATGGATCGACTTCTCATGAAGCGGCTTCTTGGTCAATATCAGCAGGATCAGCACGTATAGCCAATTGGCTGCAGTACTGATCAGTGTATTCTGACCGCAGGGGAGTCCCACTGTCAGATTACGACACACTGGGGAGGATTTTAGCACACACACATTAAAAGTCTGGATGAGGAACCAGTACAGTTTTTTTTTTTTTTTTTTTTTGTTCAGCCATCTGGCTGAATGCAAAAACTGTACAATGTATGACCAGCTTTAGAAAGTATTAGAACTACAAACAGGCAACAAGATTTTTTTGAAAAGGACAGAAATGGCAGCCTCTGTATTTTTCTCAGTCTATGTTTCCTAATAGGAATGTAAATTTCACTCATGCTAGCTCTGGTCAGTAGACAATCCTCAGATTTTATAGACAACAATCCAACCAATGGAGTCACTAGTTATGATATACTAAAGGAAAATAGAATGCTTACTTTGCCAGGGAGGTTGTACTTTGCAAGGGACTTTTCCACAGAGCTTAGTGAATGAGGTAAAGCTCTGCTGACTTCCACCGCCCAATCACGTGAAAACAAAAATGCATTTTTTTGTATTTTCCGCGCCCAATTGAGTATTCTTTTAAAAATGGAAATGTCACCTCATTCACAAAGCTCTGGGGGAAAATTCCAATGCAAAGTGTAGCAATGTAAACAGTCTATTTGCCGTTAGTAAATCAACCCCATTTGACTGCATCTAGCTGTACCTAGATATCATTCCTGCCAGATCATCTGACAGAGACCTTGGTACCAATGCCTTATGATTGGTCAGATGAATTAATGTAAAACTAGCATTATTACAGGACAAGGGTAAGTTCATGTAATCTCTCAATACCATTTATTTGAGTTAGACTGTTAACCAATGTGGAAACAAGGCTCTAATTTTTACATTATGAGGTTGAATAAAATGAATAAAGGCAAATAGACTTTCAGTTCCCAAGGGAAGTTGCACTTTAGCTTTGTGAATAATGCAAAGCTCTGCTAACTTCCATCACCCAATTATGTGCAAGAAACATTTTTATTCTTTGTAAAGTGAAACTTACCCACATTCACTAAGCTCTGGGGCAAATTCCCTCGCAAAGTGCAACTTCCTGTGCAAAGTGAACAGCCTATTTGCCTTTAGTAAATTAGCCCCATGGGTCCTTCAATTAATCCAGTGTAAAATCCCACCAGCCAACAATCATCACAAAGCTGGAATTTAAATAAACAGACCTTTAAAAGTCAGCCTATGAGACTTTATGCAAGCTGCCCTTGCTGACACATGTGGTGCTCTATTTACACACCCACAAACTGAACCAATACTGCTCCCTAAAAGTTTGAGGGAACATGCCAAAATTCTATACACAAGAAGGCAATATGAAAACATAGATAATTCTACATATGTATTACATATTGCACCAATTTGCCTATGCAATTACCATTAAAGTGGAGTTCCAGCCTGTAAAAAAAAAAATTATAATTTAAAAGTCAACAGCTACAAATACTGTAGCTGCTAACTTTTAATATAAGGACACTTACCTGTCCAGGGATCCCACGATATTGGCACCCCAAGCCGATTTGTCCATCGACTTCAGCTGCAGGCGCCGGCATTGCAAGCAAGGGAAACTGGCAGTGAAACCTTCAGGCTTCAAAAGCCAGTTTCCTACTGCGCATGCTCGAGGCGCACTTCCCTTTCTGAATGATCCCGTCGTCTTCTGGGACACACACAGGTCCCAGAAGGCAGTGGGGGGGAAGGAATAGGGGCCAGACATGACGCAGATAGCCGTACGGCAATCTTACCAGGAAGTGGGAGCGGGTACCTGTCAAAATTAGGTGCTCACTCCCCCCAAAAAGTGCAAACTGTGGCAGTGGAGGAGGAGGGGGTGAGGGTGCGAACAAGCAGAGCTTTCGCTTTTGGGTGGCGCTCCGCTTTAAACTAATGCAAGCTGTAATGTTTCTAACCTGTAACGTGGCTAGGTAAAGTTAGTCTATATATCTAGCGCACTTTAGACTGTGCTCAGAAACATCCTTAATGGGCTATCCAAACCTGCAAATGTGTTAGGAGTGCATGCTAGGGCAGGGCAAGACCACCTAGAGGAGATCCCACTTTACTTCCTGTCAACATAACAGGAAGCAAGAGGAACACTTTCCAAAATAAGAAAAATGCCCTCTCAGACAGATGCCACAAGAACAAGTGTCTATTGGAGGATTCCCTCTTACTTCCTATTTTGGTGGCAACTCAAATTTTGGATTCCATATCACTTTTAGTCCTAGTGATAGTAGCCACCAGGACAAATAGCACAGGTTACTCTCCCCAAACAGGGACAGTGACAGCAATTAAAACTGACAGAGACTCTGATTTTTCATACATAAATAAGAGTGTGTACACTTTAAGGCCTCATGCAAAAAGGACAGACAATAAATGCCAATTTTGGAAGCAGAAGTTTGGGGGTATACACATGCAAAAAAAAAAAAAAAAAAAAAAAAATTATCCCCCCCCCTATTGTGTTTAGCGGAAAGTACTGTCCACCGAACTCAACCTTTCAAATCAATGGTGCTGGGCCGCAACTGTTCTACCACCATGTGCAAAGTAGGCAGTTGCTGCATGGTGGTACAACTCTTTTAGACCCCTTTCACGCTGAGCCGCAGCCACGTTAGCATTACTCGTTTTAGCGGCGCTTTATCGTTGTTTAATCGGCACTTTTCAGCCACTACTGGGGCACTTTTAACCCCCGCTAGCGGCCGAAGAAGGGGTTAAAAGCGCCCGTGTTGCGGTGCTTCCAAACCAATGGGTTTTACATGCGTTTAGGAGATATTTCCACTACCTATAGGTAAGCCTTACTCTAGGCTTACCTATAGATAAAAAGGGTAGTGAATATATATATATATATATATAAAACACATACTTTTTCCCCCTGAAAATAAGGAGGAAATCGAGTGTGCGTGTAATACACTGATCCCTGCTGCCTCAGAGTGGAAGGAGGGGACGAGTGCCGCTGGATTACACACAGCCGCGATCTCCTGTGTATCCGGCGCTCAGTCACACGCAGTCCTGCCCCCTGGCCCGGCATTGGACCACTGTTCTGTCCATCATATGAGCCGGGCGGGACTGTGAGTGACTGAGCGCCGGATACACAGGAGATTGTGGATCTGTGTCATCCAGCACTGGCGCGGCTGCAATCATTGACAAACTTCCCTTTGATGGGCTCAGCTCATTGCTTCTTCAAATCACAGTAATGCATCTTCAAGAGTGATGAAAGAGACAGAAACCCTGCTCTTTCCGTGACAATTACTCTGAAATATGTAAAACTGCCATTTGGCAGCAATGGAATAAAACTGCTACAGTATCAGTGAGAATGATTCATCTGCAATATGTAGGAGACATTTTGAGAAGTGAGGACAGCATGAGGAATGGACTGAGCAGGATAGAAGACCTAAGGGTCCTTTCACACTGGGGCGGGGGGCGCTGTCGGCGGTAAAGCGCCGCTATTGTAAGCGGCGCTTTACTGTCGGTATGCGACCGCTAGCGGGGGCGGTTTTACCCCCTGCTAGCGGCCGAGAAAGGGTTAAAACCACTGCAAAGCGCCTCTGCAGAGGCGCTTTGCCGGCGGTATAGCCGCGCCGTCCCATTGATTTCAATGAGCAGGAGCGGTATACACACCGCTCCTTCACCGCTCCGAAGATGCTGCTGGCAGGACTTTTTTTACCTCGGGGCTTTCACACTGGAATGAAAGCAGCGGCACTTTTGGATCGGTTTGCAGGCGCTATTATTAGCGCAATAGCGCCTGCAAACCGCCCCAGTGTGAAAGGACCCTAACAGAGCACTACAATGAAAGACAGTTCAGGGTAAACCAAGCTGACTCTCCTTAGAACACTTTGATACCAATATAATTGTAGATGTGTACTAAACAGGCTGCAATGATGGGCATGTTAGAGGCTGCAGATGGGCACTGGTGAGGGTGCAGAGCACTGACCCTTATTTTAAAATGTAAGGTTTTTTTCTCGGAAACTTCCCTCTTATGCCGTGTACACACAAGCGGAATGTCTGACAGAAAAAGTCTGACGGGAGCTTTTCATCATATATTTCGGACTTTTTACGTCAAAAATTCTGACGGACCTAGAAAGAGAACATGTTCTAAATTTTTCCGACGGAACCAATTCCTATCGGGAAAACGGCTCGTCTGTATGCTGTTCTGATGCACCAAAAACAACGCATGCTCTGAAGCAAGTACGAGACGGAAGCTATTGGCTACTGGCTATTGAACTTCCGTTTTCTAGTCCCATCATACGTGTTGTACGTCACCACGTTCTGGACGGTCGGACTTTGGTGTGACCGTGTGTATGCAAGACAGCTTGAGCGGAATTCCGTCGGAACTCCGTCTGAAAAACCTTCAGAGTCTATTCCGATGGGAAAACCGGTCGTGTGTACAGTACAGTACCGATAAATACGGTATATATATATATTTTTTTTTATATTGTATTGTTTTATCATTTTAATGTCTAGATTTTCACACACATTATAACTGATTGACAAACAAATGACAAACTATAAGAATGAGGGCAGGGGGGGTGGGGGCTATTTTAAGGCCACCCGGCGCATGGGAATGTGACAGAATAGGAGTTTCAAGGCCCCCAGGCAGTTAATTAGGCAGGTAGTTAGGTGGACGGGTCTTGTTTCCTGCCAGTTAAAGTTAATAGAAAGGCTTATGCCGCGTACACACGGTCGGACTTTTCGTCTACAAAAGTCTGACGGACGCCGACGGACTAAAGCTGGCTGACAATCCGATCGTGTGTGGGCTTCCCCGGACTTTCAGCGGACTTTTCCAGCCGCAAATCTGACGGACTTTAGATTTGAAACATGCTTCAAATCTTTACGTCGTAACTACGCCGGACCCAGAAATCCGCTCGTCTGTGTGCTAGTCCGACAGGCAAAAACCCACGCTAGGGCAGCTATTGGCTACTGGCTATCAACTTCCTTATTTTAGTCCGGTGTACGTCATCACGTTCGTAAGAAAGTCTGCCGCAAGTCCGCCAAAAGTCCGTCGAAAGTCTGTCGGACTTTTGTAGACGAAAAGTCCGACCGTGTGTACGCGGCATTAAGGTAAAGCTTAGGTAACCAATAAAAGGCCATATAGCCAAGGACCAGGTCAGCTGACCTTTAGGAGCACTCCAGAAGATTAGGTCACATGACCTCTTGGAATGTTCTAGAAGGGTCAAAAGGCTATATAAGGCAGTGCAACAGGCGCATTTTTGCCAGTTCCTCAAGACCCCACCTGTGAGCCCCCCTCCCTTGCTGCGGCCTTATAATATTATGTGGTTTACCCCTCCTTTTCTCTTAAAGGAGTGATTAATAAAAAAATTGTTATACTTTTCATCAACCTGAGTCGTAGTGGCTGGGTTGCTTATTGTAAGGTTGTTTTAAGTAATTAAGTTATTTGTGAATTTATTTATCTAACTATGAACGGTTACACGTTTACTAAAAAATGAATACTGATAATAAAGGCCACGGCCAAGTTTACTCCACTATTTTGTCTGTTGGTTTTATTTATAGCTTATTATTTCTGTCTACATTCCCATGTTTTTTAGTCTCTTCTTGGCACACTAGGTGGTCAAGGCTACAATAAAAAAGGCCAGCAATGTGCCGTAAACCATAGCAGCTCCTTACCAAGCGGCTTCTATCAAGCTAGCTATAAGTTACTAAGGACTCCTGCGCACTAATTTAACAGGTCAAATAAGGTCATATTTTAGTACCTATAAGCCACCGGTGTTGTGTACAGCTGCCTGTACACATGACTTACAGGATACAGCTGTATACGGATGTACACAACTCCAAGCATAAACATGAAAACGCATACAAACATACAACCGTTATGCAGACAATATGTTAAAGCTTGGAGCTGCGTTTACATTCGTTTGTACATTCAGCTCTACGCAAAACACCCGTGGCCCCTGGGCGCCCAAACAGTCATATTTTACGTTACATACCCCATGTGCATGAGCCCTAAAGCTGAATAGCTGTTTGCTAGAATATATTATTACAAAAGCTCTATATTTGTATAACTTTAATCTCTAGAGCTGTTCTATCAGATATAGTGGATTTTTTTTCCTATCACCCCTCATTGGCGTTAATGGCGAGCGACTTGTCATTATCAATCAGATCAACCTGCTACAACCACGAGAAAAAAAAAAAAGGGAAGAGGATTGAACCTTGAGCTGGGCAAGCACTAACAGCTTTGCGACCGAAGAACGATAGTACAAAAATTACCATCAGCACATTGGCTGTCATGACGAACGTCGTTCAAAAGTACTTTGAAAAATAAAACGTTTGTTTTTAACTTTCAATTTTGTGGTGAATGGACTTTCCAGAACGAAAACCCCATATTGGATCAATCAAGAGAAATTTAGCATCCTGCTCCTTTGCATATTCTTGTCACAACATTCGAAAACGAATGTTGTTTTGACCCCACTAACGATTAAAAAAAAAAAAAAAATATTGAATAAATGTTTACGGAACAAAAACTTTGGATTAAAATTCTACTAATGCATTGCCAGCTTTAGATACAGTAAGCCCTGGTTCACACCAGTGCGATTTTACAAAAAAAAAAAAAAAAACGCAAGTCAAGTCGCACCCCATTGCCAGCAATGGAACCATGCAAATCATTGTGACTCAAGTCGCAGCGACTTTGAGAAACGTTCACAAAAGAAATCGGAGACATATTGCAGAGCGTGGCACCGCATTCAATAATATTTGAGCAAAAACAGGAAAAAGAAAAAAATAAATAAATAAAAGGACTTTAAAAGGTTGCCACTAAGATCCCAAAAATAGGAAAGAAAAATGGTCCCAAATTATAATAAAAATATTTTAATTCAATTTCTCTAGGCATGCGATTTTCATGTATCAGCATTATATCGGTTCTCATACATGGGACAGTATTTTCTAGATACGGTCATGTTTTTTTCTAATATCATGTGTTTTAAATGTAATTAGAATAAATTCAAATTTTTTTTATTAGAATTGGAGACCATTTTTCCTTCCTATTTCGGGATCTTAGCGGCAACCATTAAAGTCCTTTTTCCTCTTTTTTTTTTTTTTTTCCTTTTTCCTGTTTTTGAGAAAGGTTCCTGCACGACTTTTTCGAGATTACATTATGACTTGCATTGACTTCTGTTAAATTAAGTCGCAATGAAATCGGAAATCCAAAAATCGCACTGTTTGGGCAGCTTTAAAAATCGTGCTGAAGTAGCGCGGCGTAAAAGCTGCACTGCTGTGAACCGGGGCTAATATATACGCTAGTAATATATACTGTATACGGTAAATTTAACTGTTTTTCAATTCTGTTCACTTCTGATTTTCTAATAAAAATGATTAAAGAGGAAGGCCGTTTCCACTACTGCGACTTGTCACGCGACTTTAGTCGCATGACAAGCTGGGCAAGCACTAACAGCTTTGCGAACGAAGAACGATAGTACAAAAATTACCATCAGCACATTGGATGTCATGACGAACGTCGTTCAAAAGTATTTTGAAAAATAAAGGTCGGTTTTTAACATTCAATTTCGTGGTGAATGGACGTTCTAGAACGAAAACGCCATATTGGGGTAGTAGTAATAGTAATATATACGGTATACGGTAAATTTAACTGTTTTTCACTTATGTTCACTTCTGATTTTCTAATAAAAAAATGATTAAAGAGGAAGGCTCGGTTTCCACTAGTGCGACTTGTCACGTGACTTTGGACACAAAGTCGCTGGACAAGCACTAACAGCTTTGCGACCGAAGAACGATAGTACAAAAATTACCATCAGCACATTGGATGTCATGACGAACGTCGTTCAAAAGTACTTTGAAAAATAAAGGTCGGTTTTTAACATTCAATTTTGTGGTGAATGGACGTTCCAGAACGAAAACGCCAGTATTGGGGTAGTAATATAATAATATATATGGTATACGGTAAATTGAACTGTTTTTCAATTCTGTTCACTTCTGATTTTCTAATAAAAAAAAAATTATTAAAGAGGAAGGCTCCGTTTCCACCAGTGCGACTTGTCTTTGGACACAAAGTCGCATGACAAGTCGCAGTCCACCGATGGAACGGGTAACCCGTTCCAATCTATGCGACTTAAAGTTGCGGCGACTTTGAAAAGGTTCCTGCGCTTCTTTGATGTGACTTTTGATGCAACTTCGATCCAGAGACTGTAAAGTTGGATCAAAGCTGCACTCAAAGTCGCACTCTAAAATCGCACGACTTTGGGGATGCAATAGTGGAAACGTAGCCTAAATAGGTATAGAAAGTAGTGTGTATGCGTGTATAGAAATTGCCATATTTTTTCACCATGCGCCAATCTTTCCCAAGAATGTAAATAAACTAACAGTGCAAGTTATACAATTCAGAATTCATGACTTCTTTTTTTTTTTTTTTAAACACAAATCACCATTAGATAATAAAAAAGGAATTATCATTAGGTACACAAATCATGGATTGATGAATAATCCTATAGGAAGAAATCAATAGCATTAGCTGCCTGCAGTTAGAGACATGCGGTGGATAGGTGATTGTATAAGCCTCCCATGTCTATAGGAAATGACTTACCTAACATAAAAGATAGTGGATTGGTGATGAGATGTGTGCAGGCTGTGTGAGATGAGAAGTGATGGCTGTCACAGATCTCAGATCTCCATACCGTCCTATTACACAGATCTGTTGTCACACATCAAATGTAGTGCAATGGGAAGAGCGATCTGCTGATAATACCGGGGCACAGCCATGTGCGGGGCGGGCACAGCCATGTGCGGGGCGGACACAGACATCAGAGACGTCACCAGCCACGCCCACACACTCTGCCTTTCTGGGCTACAGGGCATGATGTGTCCACATGTAAACCTATCGCACTGACTTACATAAAGTCATCCATGAGCCTTTAGCAGCCAATCAAAAGAAGATAGAAAACTGCTAGCTGACTCCTCTGCTGCTGCTTCCTTTGCTCCTCTTGTAGTGTCAGCCTATTGTCATTTTTCTAGATTTGATTTGTCTATGTCCTAGGTTTCCTTTTACATTCTAGTATTTGCTTTTTTTATTTTTATTATTTTGGGCAAAAATAGAACTAAACTTTTTTTTAAATTCATTTTTCATTTCCTGTCCCATAGCCAAAACATGCAATAAAAGCAAATCCCTCCAAAGTGATGGAATCCCTGGAACGAGTGTCCCCATTGCAAGATTTCCCCTCTATTCCTGTTTTAGTGACAACTCAAAATGTTGGACTTTCTTTCACTTTCAGTGATAACAGTGACTAGAGAGGGTGAATCTTCCTTAGGCTACTTTCACACTGAGGCATTGGGGGCGTTGGTGGTAAAGTGGCGCTATTCAGCTGTTAAAGGGGCGCTTTTAACCCTCGCTAGTGGCTGAAAAAGGGTTAAAACCGCCCGCAAGGCGCCGCTGCAGCAGCGCTTTTCCGGCGGCGCTGCCCATTGATTTCAATCGGCAGGGGTGGTTTAGCAGCTGTGTGTACACCGCTCCCTCAGGCTTTCACACCGGAGTGAGAGGAAAGGCTCTTTACAGGCGCTATTTTAAGGTCTGATAGCAGCTTTAGGGCTCATGCACACTGCAGCTCAAAAAAAACCAAAAAAAGCTGGTTTTACAGGCATCTGAGCTTTTATTTCTGCATATAAAAGATTGAAGAAGCTTGTTTTTTTTTATGTTCTTTCTTGCGTTTTTATTGAGCTCTTTCGAGCTTTATTGAGCATAAGCGTTTTTTTTTCCCACAAACTTTCCTAGAAAGTATCTTCTTAACCACGGTATAAACAAAACAAAAAGCTGGAACAAATTTTTTTGAGCTCTTCGGGGGGAATAGCTCCTCTCAAAAATGCAAGTTTGGTGGGAGGGGGGGTTTTCTGCCTGTAGGAGCGTATGCCTGAAAACGCATGACAAAGCCATAGTGTGTATGGACACATTGGTTAAAATGGAAGGGAGTTTCTAGGCAGAAAAAAATAAGAGCTCAAAAGCCTGTAGGCCTGCTTCTTTGAGCTCCTTTATGCTGCAGCGTGCATGAGCCCTTACAGGCACATGGCGAGAATAAAAACCTGACAGGTGTTCTAATCCCTCTCCAAGCTGTCCAAAACTAAAACTTTGAGCCCTGGTTCACACTGATGCGCACAAGATTTGCTGCGTTTCCCCACATCGCACTGCATAGCAATCGCACGGCGTCCATGCAATCTGCTGCAGGTGTCATTGTTAGATTAACAACACTCCGAATCAGATTGCAAAGCACAGTGCGATTTCCAGGATTGCAGCTCATGGGTGTGAACACCCATGCGCTGCGATTCAGGTGTGGGAAAAAAAGGGTCCTGCACCACTTTGGTGCAGATGCGATTTGAGCCATATAAAATGTATGGCTCAAATCGCACCGCACAGACATCGCATGTGATGTGCGCAGGAATGCATTACGATTTCTGTGCAAATCACATGCGGTGTCTGTAATGCACAAGTGTGAACCCAGGCTAAAAGCTTCAAACTCTAAAACTTTTCCCTTTAGGTATACTATAATATTTATTGAATTGCATTATTTAAAATACAGTCCCTGGAACTTCTAAAGTTTTTTAGGCATAAATGAGAAAACTGTCATAAGTTAGGGTGACAAATTCATGTACTTTTTGGAAACATGTACATGAATTTGTCACATGGAGTTACGTGGGGGGGCGGCACTGAGGCCCAAGTGTCTCAGTGCATGCTCAGCTCCCGAGCCACATAGTGTACTTGGTTGCTAGAGCTGTGTCAGCAACATAGCATCACTGGTTGCTTGGACGTTGTCAGCTGCAAATTATCACTTGTTGCTAGGGCACTGTCAGCTGCATAGCATCACTGGTTGCTAGGATTCTGTCGGTTAAATAGCTTCACTGGTGGCTAGGATGCTATGGAGTGTGCAGCCAACAGTATCCTACCAACCAATGATGCTGTGCTCCCAACAGTATCCTACCAAACAGTAATGCTTTTCAACAAACAGCATCCTAGTAACCAGTAATGCTATGCAACTGACAGCATCCCAGCAACCAGTGTTGCTATGCAGCCAACACTGTCCTAGCAACTGAGGATGCTGTGCTCCTCAAGGGCTGAACATGCATTGAGACACCAATAACAGGTAGGATGTGGCACACAGGGCCTCCTGTAGGGAGCCCCGACACACAGAGCGGCTCGGACAGGGAGGGATTAGTGCGGCCACAGAACTATACCCTGTGCAGCTCTCTGCAGCTGAAAGCCTGTTTCTCGCCCTCCCACCAGCTTTCAGCTGCTAGAGGGGGAGAAATGCAAGGCATTGTTCTATAATTAACTCCCACGGTCGGCATTCACATGATAACCACCTAAGGACTGGAAGATTTTCCCATTTAATGACCAGGCCATTATTTTCACTGCATCACTTTAACTGACAATTGCGCGGTCGTGCGACGTTGTACACAAACAAAATTGACATCCTTTTCCCCACAAATAGAGCTTTCTTTTAGTGGTATTTGATCACTTCTGCGTTTTTTATTATTTGCGCTATAAACAAAAATATTGACAGACAATTTAAAAAATTTGCTATAATAAATATCCAAAAAAAAATTAAAAAGAATTTCTTCATCAGTTTAGGCCAATATGTATTCTTCTACATATTTTTGGTATAAAAAAAAAATCGCAATAAGCGTATATTGATTGGTTTGCGCAAAAGTTTTAGTGTTTACAAAATAAGGAATGGATTTGTGGCATTTTTATTATTATTTTTTAAATGTTTTTAAATAGTAATGGCGGTGATCATTGCAGCGGACAGATCAGACACTTTTGACGCCTTTTTGGGACCATTGACATTTACAGCTGTGCTCATAAGTTTACATACCCTGGCAGAATTTATGATTTCTTGGCCATTTTTCAGAGAATATGAATGATAACACAAAAACTTTTCTTTCACTCATGGTTAGTGTTTGGCTGAAGCCATTTATTATCAATCAACTGTGTTTACTCTTTTTAAATCATAATCACAATAGAAACTACCCAAATGACCCTGATCAAAAGTTTACATACCCCAGTTTTTAATACCGTGTATTGCCCCATTTAACATCAATGACAGCTTGAAGTCTTTTGTGGTATTTGTGGATGAGGCTCTTTATCTTCTCAGATGGTAAAGCTGCCCATTCCTCTTGGCAAAAAGCCTCCAGTTCCTGTAAATTCTTGGGCTGTCGTGTATGAACTGCACGTTTGAGATCTCCCCAGAGTGTCTCAATGATATTGAGGTCAGGAGACTGAGATGGCCACTCCAGAACCTTCACTTTATTCTGCTGTAGCCAATGACAGGTCGACTTGGCCTTGAGGACAGTGCTATAAAGAGGAGCTGAAGACACTGCTATAAAGGGGGAATGAGGACTATAAGAAGGGGGTGAGGACAGTGCTTTGAAAGGGGGTGAGGACCTTGCTATGAAGGGGTGGATAAGGGGGGTGGAGCACATTGATGTGAAGGACAGAACTGTGATGCAAAGGGTGGGGGAAACTGTGATGTAAAGGGGGGGGACTGTGATGTTAAAATGTGCTACAAAGGGGGACTTTGATGTGAAGGGGGGGGACGGACTAAAGACACAAATGTGCAGGGAGGACTGTGATGTGCAGGGGGGACTGAGGACACAGATGTAAAGGGGGGACTGTGATGTCCAGGGGGGGACAGAGAACACTGATGTAAGAAGGGGACTGTGATATAAATGGGGGGCTGTGATGTAAAGGATCTCAGTCATTGAACAAATGTGATTCAGACCTCTGCTGGAAGAACATTTTCCTGACAATGAATTTGAATTCAATACCCCTGCTCTATGAGGTCATATAATAAAAGGAGCTTGTGGGCTAAAGGGAAACCTGTGAAGACAAAAATATTTGATCTACTATTCTTAAAGTGGAGTTCCACCCACTTTTACAACTCTTCAGCATCCCTCACTAAACTGTGCACTGTAAACGAATTGGATATTTTTTTATTTTTTTTCTCAGCACTTACTGTATATCTGCTGTATTAATTTTTCACTTCCTCCTCCCTGGCCGCGGCCCATCGCATCATTTCCTGTTTGCAATGCCTTCTTGGAAGGGGCGGCAACTTCCTCTGACACTGCCGTTGCTATGGAAACCTGACCTGAAACCTATTACACTGCTTGTGCTGCACTGAGCACGTGCCAGATCTACAAGGATGAGATCCAGGAAGCAATACAGTCTGGCTTCAGATGCCCAGACTTAAGATGGCCACGGCCTGCTGTAAGTTTATAAAATGACAAACTACTGCTATAAACTAACAAAACAGACCTTAGTTTACAGACTAACTTTACTAGAATACTTTAAGCTTGTGTATTATAGGAGTATGTTTATTTAAAAAGTATAATTTCGGCCGGAACACCTCTTTAACCTCCTGGCTCCACGCTATGGCCGAATAACGGCCACAGCGCGGACCTGCATTCCCGGGAGGCCGTCATATGACGGCCTCCCCTGTACACGCTCCCTGTGCGCGCCCTGCAGGGTGCGCGCCGGGCGCGATGTGATCACCGAGTCACTGAGACTCGGCTGATCACCGATCTAAGTAAGGGGCCGGTCCCGGCCCCTTACCATGTGATCAGCTGTCAGCCAATGACAGCTGATCACATGATGTAAACAAAAGATCGGTAATCGTTTTGTTTTTTTACTCACGCTGACAGCGTGAGTAGAAAAAAAAGCCTATCGCCGGCTAGGATGTGAGGGACATCGGTCCCCAAGTGGAAGAGGCACATCTGCCTAATCAGTGCCACCTGAAAGTGCCACCTAACACTGCCCACAGTGCCACCTAATAGTGCCCACAGTGCCACCTAACAGTGCCCACAGTGCCACCTAACAGTGCCAGCAAGTGCCACCTATCAATGCCAGCAAGTGCCACCTATCAATGCCCACAAGTGCCACCTATCAATGCCCACCTGTAGTGCCAATCAGTGCCACCCGGCAGTGCTGCCCATCACTGCCACCCATCAGTGCCCATCACTGCCACCCATCAGTGCCCATCACTGCCGCCTCTCAGTGCCCATCACTGCCGCATCAGCGTACATCAATAAAGGAGAAAAATTACCAGTTTAAACATTTTTATAACAAAATATAAAAAAATAAAACATTTTTTTTTTTTTTAAATTCAGTTTTTTACATTTTTTTAACAAAAAGTAAAAACTGCAGAGGTGATCAAATACCACCAAAAGAAAGCTCTATTTGTGGTGAAAAAATGGTAAAAATTTCATTTGGGTACAGTGTTGTATGACCGCGCAATTGTCATTCAAAGTGCGTCAGCGCTGAAAGCTGAAAATTGGTCTGGATAGGAGGGGGGTTTAAGTGCCCGGTAAGCAAGTGGTTAATATGTTTTTAGGGGGCCCATGATCCAAGGCTGTTGTCCGATCCTGACTTTACTAAAGCAGGCTATACATGGTTCAGTTTCTTTAGTTCAGCCAGCAGGAATCAACCGATTCCCCAATCCACACATTCGAGATGGATGGGGGAATCTTTGCTGCTGTGCTATTGTGTACCGCCATCAGAATACACTAATCAGCACTGCAGCCACTGATCGAGCAGCTTTTTTTTCGACAGGGCGGTTGAACATAAAACAATCAGTAGATCGATTTCTATTCAACTGCAGTGGCCACACATAAATCAAAATTCGGGCAGTGCCTGCTGAACCTGTCAAAAGAGCCAATTCATCTAAATCTCCAATCACATTACTTCCGGTTACTCTAAAGCAGAGGTCTCCACACTTTCTAAACAAAGGCCCACTTTACTGTGCTTTAGACCTTAGGGGGGCCGGACTGTGGCCAGCAGGAATATAAATTTTATATAGTCAGTCCGTCAGTCAAAGGTGAGGAAAGTAATCATGGGAGAGAACAGGGAACAATATTGGGAGGTATGTACAGTAATAGTCCAAACAAAGGGTGTAGGGGGGAGGAGAACTCCGTACTCCTAATGATAATAGATGTCCTCAAGCGTGAATAATTCCCATTGTTCTCATCCTGTAATCCAAGTGAAAGATCATTGTGAGATGATCGATACTGTTAGTAGATCGCTTGGTACTGCAGGATATACTGTCACAGAGATAGAAACATCCTCTCAAATGTGTATACAGTGTAACCATATGCTGAGGTGCCCACTACACGCATGTGTATCCTCCAGGCTTTTGTAGCAATAAACGCTGTATAAAGATACAATTTCGGTTACTAAGAGCTGGTTCACACTGAGGCAGCACGACTTGCAGCGCGACTGCCTCAGGCGACCTGGACACGACAGGAGCAGCGACTTGCAAAACGACTTCTATATAGAAGTCTATGCAAGTCGCCTCAAGTTGCCCCCAAAGTCGTACAGGAACCTTTTTCTAAGTCGGAGCGACTTGCGTCACTCCGATTAGAACAGTTCCATTGTACAGATCGGAACGCGACTTGTCAGGTGGCTAAGTCGCCTGACAAGTAGTCCCAGTGTGAACCAGCTCTTACTGATAGCTGTAAATCCTCCAAATGATTGTAGCAAACAGAAGTACATGGAAGCACAACAGAGATTACTCACTGATGGTTGGTCATTCAGATATCTCTCTGATACACAGTAGGATTCAATCTGCCAGTCAAAGTACGTGCTGTAAATATCCAGTTGATTATCTGTGTAGTATGTATTCCCAAACGGTGTCCCAGTACATCTGTATTTCAAAGCGATGTCTCACATGAATTAGTACCTGTCCAAAGGATGTTTGTCATCCATGATATCTATTGAAAGTATTGATTGTCTGTGGTAGCTCATTTGAAAATCATTAGGTTATTCATATCCAAGGTAATGTTGTCAGGTAGTAGTTCAATGCCCTAACACCCACAAACAGGTATTGGTTGGGGTGGGTGAATGGCAGGGGTGCTCTCCCTGCGTAACAAGCCTACATGTTTCATTCCCTAGTACATGGAACTTCATCAGAGCTGTTCTCTCCCATGATGCCTTTCCTCACCTTTTGACTGACGGACTGACTATTGGTTTATTTTATTTTTGTATTCTCTATGGTCGGCTACTGTGTTATTCTACCTAGTGTGAACATTTCTGCATTTGCAGAATCACGCTGTCCTCTCAGGAATTTTACAGTTCAGCCCTCATCCTTAGGTAGCTGGGGGTACTAACAGGTGTAATAGGGGAGTGCTTAATATCGGGGGAGGGAGGGCTCTCCAGACTGCGGTTTCTATCTCTCCATGAAGGTAATTACTGCATGGATTATCTGTTTCACAGGTCAATCTTTGGGAGGTCATAGATAGATCAGTGGGGTTCCACTCAGCTGGGTATTCCTATCTAGATCTATTTATAGGGGATCTAGGGACTTTTTATTGCCTTTTTGTATTTTGCTCTTTTATAGCTAATAAAATTGTGTAGTTTAACTCTTTAGGGTGTGTTTTTGGTCATTTGGTTTGTTATTTTTTTCATTTAGGTTTGCAGGTGTGTCATACTCTTTCCATTTTCAGATGATGGATTGAACAGTGCTCTGTGAGATGTTCAAAGCTTGGGATATTTTTTTTTATAACCTAGCCCTGCTTTAAACTTCTCCACAACTTTATCCCTGACCTGTCTGGTGTGTTCCTTGGCCTTCATTTTGCAGTTTGTTCACTAAGGTTCTCTAACAAATCTCTGAGGGCTTCACAAAACAGCTGTATTTATACTGAGATTATGTAAATATAACAATCAGCGCCACACCTAACTTTCCTAAAGTGCTAAATGCAAATGAACAAATACACAATACTGTGCATTCAACAAGTGCCAGCAGCTGTACACTATTAGTGAATTCACCTCACTATACAAAGAATAACTAAATATACATATAAAAAGAGCAGCGCTAATGTTGTAGTGACTCTAATATCAACAAAATCGTGCAAGTAAAATTACAATACAATCATCATAATCTCCCTTTAAATAAAGTTCTGTTGTGAATAAAAATATATGTGACTTCTTGAGTGCTGTAAACTTCTGTTTGTATCATTCACCACCGTGCTTCTCTTATAGGAAATGCTTGATTGTGCACCCTCCACCAGCCGTTATACCTGTTCACCTCAGGAATGAGTCAGACTCAGAAATAAATCTTTACTCCCACTTCTCTATGGACCCTCTGTCAATCAGCTGTTCACCACCAGCCCTTCTCTGCTTCAACCTCCTCCTGTATTTCTCAATGAATACAGACCCACTTTCTCCTACATAGAGCTCCGCTCCTTAGATTTTCCTCCACTTCTGTGAAAACTGCTCAAGTTTCATGCAATCAAAGAAACAGGATACATAGTGCTCTCTGCTTTAAAATTTATTATAAAGCCCCGCTAAAAAAGACACTTACAGGATCATAAAATCAACCTCGCATTTGTATGATATAAAAAGCGTCCGCTCACTCACTACCGTGGCTGCGCGACGTCACGGGCTCGGCTCTTCCCCTCTGCACGCGTATTGACCTCTGATTGGTCTTCCTCCCCCCTTCAGCACTCACTGGATCGCTGGGCTGTGCAGGGGATGGGAGCGGCTGGCTCAGCCTCTTAGCGGCTCACTGAGAGGCTGAGTCAGCTGTCGGTACAGAGATCTGGGTGGATCCTGAATGTAAAGTCAGGATCCTTCCCCAGCCTGGACGTGATGTTAGCTGACAGCAGGCTTTAGCCTGCTTTTAGTTGAAAACAGGTCTCAAGAGTGCAGAACGAACTGCACTCCTGTGACCTATAGGAGAAGTACAGCCAAAAAATCTTTGGCCTTACTTCTCCTTTAAATTGTATACAATATGATTTTAAGGCTGAAATCTCATTCTATATGAAAAAGTGTAGCCATACCCCCTTAGGAGCCGCTGGATTTTTGGGTCTCCCCTCGCATGCACAGTCAGGCAACAGGTATTTTTCAGCACTTGCTCAGACTTCAAGAATCAGTCCAGGTAAGAAAGGGAAGGAAGGGGTCAAGAGGAGATCCCCCCAAAAAAAGATGGTCCGCTCAAGAACAAACAGTTGAACCTACAAAAACTTTATTGTGTCACAATATGTAGAAACATAATCCAACAACCATGTGTATTTTAAAAAATAGGGCAGATAAAAGTCCTATTGTGTGCTGGTGGCCACCACAGACATTACACATATATCTCATGCATTCATGCACTCACACTCATCAATTAAAGTCACTAGAGACCCGGGTCTATACTATTTCACTGGAATTCCAGAGCCGGATTGGCTACATGAGTGGGTAGACTAGGTCCTTGTTAGATAAAGTGCAAGAGCTCTGAAGAAGCTTGGTAACAAGCGAAAGCGCTCAGCATTTGACCCATGTGCAGGTGGCACACAGACTCTCACACTCTATCTACAATATCCTTCCAAATTGGATGTGAACATCTCTTACGATCCTGATCGGATCAATCAAGATTTGGGACATCAGGTGAAACCTCTGCGGTGAACACGGACGCCGAGCGTCTCTCCGGATTGCTTATACCATTGGATATGAGACACTAACAAGCTTGACCCTTGTGACTCACCTTACCTTCTGCCGGAGGATACCCGGAAGTAATCCGCTCATGCCCACAACAAGCTAATACCGCATGAACGTGTTCTCAAACCCACACGAACGCGGCCATCAGCAACTCCTTTGGGCTCTACTTCTTCTTCACTGAAGACGTCAGACGGTGAGCTAAAATGTACCCTCACATTCATGAGGCATTTTGTTTATGGCCATTTTCCGTCCATCCTTAAAAGCCCTCTATGTGAGGTTGCTTGAGTTGCAATTGTTCACCACACAACCAGGACACCGTTTCCTTCCTTGGCTCCGGTTGAATGACACATATATATGTCTAACCAGCCATTGGTTCACATCCGAGGGGACTTTTGTTGTTTATTAGCACTTGCACTTTATCTAACAAGGACCTAGTCTACCCACTCATGTAGCCAATCCGGCTCTGGAATTCCAGTGAAATAGTATAGACCCGGGTCTCTAGTGACTTTAATTGATGAGTGTGAGTGCATGAATGCATGAGATATATGTGTAATGTCTGTGGTGGCCACCAGCACACAATAGGACTTTTATCTGCCCTATTTTTTAAAATACACATGGTTGTTGGATTATGTTTCTACATATTGTGACACAATAAAGTTTTTGTAGGTTCAACTGTTTGTTCTTGAGCGGACCATCTTTTTTTGGGGGGATCTCCTCTTGACCCCTTCCTTCCCTTTCTTACATATGCTTTATGGTCCATTGAACAACCATTTGACAGCTAGTCAGCTACATACCACTGAGTTAAATGATCAAAGATACGGGTGACATGAGAGACATATTAATCTGATTAATTACCACAGTGGGAGGGAATTCCCCTCCCCCCGTTTGTCACCCTAGAACCTACTATTGGATGACTTTAAGGTGTCCTCTCCCCCCCTTTTTTTCATAAGAATCAGTCCAGGGTAGTTGGTTTTGTCTTTAATTTATTAGGATATGAACTTGGATGAGAATGGGATGCCCAGAACTGTAACTTGAATGCAAAATTAGGGCTTAAAGCTGTCTTCTGGCTGCTAAAGATCATTATGCTGTCCCCTTTAGGATAAACAGATCATTTCAACTCTGAAGCCCCATACACACTATCAGATTTTCTGCTGAGTTTTTCCTTCAGATTTACCAAAACCATATAATATGAGGTCAATCCTTAGGAGTTTCAATGTGTATGCAATCAGGCAGGCCCTTGCACTACATGGTATTGGTAAATCTGAAGGAAAAACTCAGCAGAAAATCTGATAGTGTGTATGGGCCTTTATGCCCCGTACACACGATCGGACATTGATCGGACATTCCGACAACAAAATCCATGGATTTTTTCTGACGGATGTTGGCTCAAACTTGTCTTGCATACACACAGTCACACAAAGTTGGTCGGAAATTGCGAACGTCAAGAACACGGTAACGTACAACACGTACGATGAGCCGAGAAAAATAAAGTTCAATAGCCAGTGCGGCTCTTCTGCTTGATTCTGAGCATGCGTGGAACTTTGTGCGTCGGAATTGTGTACACACGATCGGAATTTATGCGAACGGATTTTGTTGTCGGAAAATTTGAGATCCAGATCTCAAATTTTGTGCAACGGAAATTCCGATGGAAAATGTCTGATGGAGCCTACACACAGTCGGAATTTCCGAAAAAAATCGAAAATTTTCCATCGGAAAATCCGACCGTGTGTACGGGGCATTAGAAAAAATGTTCCAAACACTAAATGCAGTGGCTGTAATTACTGGCTGTAAGAGGCTCGAAGCTGTCCCTTTGGTAGTAAGCTACCTGAGTATTCCACCTGGCTGCTTCTCCTCTGTCAGGCTCTGGGGTGTAGAGGTTGAAGTTACTCACTTAGTCCCTTAGGTGAATCCTGAGGCTCAATCGACTTCTGCACAGACCTCCTGCTGAACAGGTTCAGACCTTGCCTTTTAGGATGGCTTTAGCTAAGCCTAGCTGAGGCTGGAACGGGATGAGACTTCATCTGCTTCTGGTCTCTCTCTTCCTCTGACTACTTCCTTCTGCCCAGGGGCAGAGCCCACCAGCACAGGGGTCCCCTCCAGGCAACTGGACCTTGGACTCTGCTCCCCACATGATCAGGCTCCAGATTATTTATGGTATCTCTCCACCTTCTGGGTCATCCCCACCCAGGGATTGGAGGAGACTCCATAAATATTCAGGCCTAATCTCTGCTCCTCCACCCTCTAAGTTCTTGAACCCTCCAGCAGTTTCAGAAGCCTGGGAGAGATAACAGAGACTCAGTCGTTGGAGCTAACTGATAGCTAAACAAATTAACCCAGGCTCCTCTGTCTACAGAGCCCAACTAAATTTCCCTACACTGTACACAGAGGGAGCTACAAAAGCTTAAAGGATAAGGTCACTTTTGGAACATGTTACATGTTCTACTCGTTTTTTGGATGGAACATGTAACATGCTCCAGCATCTGCAGTCCACCCATCCCTGTGGTCCATTGATTTACCGGCGCTGCAGCGTCACTTTTCGGGCGGGAGCGGGGCGCTTTTAACCCCAAAGAAGGGGTTATCAAGGAGTTAAAAGCATTTATTATCATATATTTACATAATTCCAAATGATTGACAAGATACAGTGACTGAAGCAAGCTAAATATAACTAAAATACATCGAAAAGCCGGTTGCCATAATTTGTAATTTGGTTTTTAAAAAAATGGGCTGCTCAGCTTAGAATGCCCAGGCCTATTTTTTATCCCAGTCCGGGCCTGCCTGTGGATCTTCTCCCCACACCCGCTGTCACTATTTGAAAAGAGGCAGGGCCCTGCCCACACGGCTGTGTCATTCATTTACAGTTTACTGTGAATAAATCATGGCAAGGGGAAGACAGCGCACTTCAGTGTCCTCGCTCTCAAGGGACAGCTCTGGATGGATGGTAGCCCCCTTAGGGTGCAGGGTCGCAGGACATGTTTTAAGGACTCCTCCTCTTCTTCAGGTGAAGAGATGTGGTGGCTGCATTAGTTTTCCTTTTATGGCTTTTTCATTTTTTTTCACCTGGTGATCCAGCCAGTAATTTTTTTTTCAACTTCCTTTAGCAGACCAAGCTATCTAGACAAAGTAGCAGTTAGAGTGTTGAGACAAACCATTTACCACTGGGAGGGGTGCTTACGATGGTCAGCTTGTAATCATTTATGTAAAACCTTTATCCTAAATGGAAAAACCCGCGCAGTAACTGCTTATAAAGTGTTTGTTGGAGTTCAGCTACAATTTGTTAGTCAAGGCCATCTAAATCTGCTAGTCTAGCACTACGCTCTCCCCAGACTGACAATGCTGCTGTCCAAAAGTGTCTGCTTTACTACTTCATCCAGAATGCAGACACCCTAACAAGAAGTAAGTTATTGGCTGGATCATCCTGTAAAATAAAGGGAAAAAAATAAAACTGAAATTTAAAGCAGTCACAACATCTAAGGATTGGTTAGCTGCAAAATACTACATTTTTGTCTTTGGATTTAATACTGCTTTAAGGCAGGAACTAATGTAAAAGCATGTAAGGTTCTGCATACAGTTTTCAGCACTATATAAACAAAGCTCCCAACTGTCCCTGATTTTGAGGGACTGTCCCTGATTTGGGACAAAATCCCTCTGTCCCTCTTTCCTTCTCATTTGTTCCTCATTTTGGTCTGATCCATATAGTTCTAGGTAAAATGCACCTTTTATCTTTCAAAGGGTGTTTCTCAGTGCTAAACCTTTCATTAAATTTCTAAATTGCTGCATTTGTAAATGTCAAAAGCCAATATAAAGGAATAGTAGTGATAAAAAAAAGGACTTGTAGGTTTAAAAGGGGTTGTAAACCCTCGTGGTTTTTCACCTTAATGCATTCTATGCATTAAGGTGAAAAACCTTCTCTCATGCTGCAGCCCCCCCCATTTTACTTACCTGAGCCCTGTCTTTCTCGCCCCCGGGGATAAGCACACCAGCTATGGCTGGTGTCTCGTGTCCTAATTACATAGATTGATAGCAGCGCAGCCATTGCCTCCCTCTGCTGTCAATCAAATCCAATGACACGGGCGCGGCCAAGTCCTGCTTTCTGTGTCAATAAACGCAGAAGCAGGACACGGGAGCGTGCCCGTACAGGTGTCCCGAAGGAGAGCTCTTCTCTGACGGGGCACTTGAGAAGGGGAGGAGCCCCCAGCGCCACTGAGGGACCCCAGAAGAGGAGGATCGCGGTCACTCTGTGCAAAACCAACTGCACAGTGGAGGTAAGTATGACATGTTTGTTATTAAAAAAAAACAAAAAAACAAGGGTTTAGTAACCCTTTAACTAATCATTTTTTAAAATACCTGTAAAAAAAAAAAATAAGGCAATGTTTTGAACAAGATTCTGAATTTGTATGACTCACTTATGCCGGCCATACACGGTTCGAATTTCGTAAGAATTTTCTTTCGAAAATCGTATGAAAGAATTTTCGTATGAATTTCGCATCATTAGTGAGCTGCAACAACGGCCGATTTTCGTGCGGCAATCGAATTTGAGGAATCGGACATGTTGGAAATTTTCCGAAAAACTAACGATTTTCTAATCAATGATGGGAGAATCGTGCGAGAAATGTAATAAGAAAAGAAAATTTACGGAGAGAAAAGAAGATTCCCGGCCAAGAAAATTCTTTTCTGTAGCAACATGAGGTGAAATTGAAGGCTTGGTCGGCCGAATTTCGAAAATCAATGGTGGCATCATCGGATCACAAAAAAAACGAAATTTCTTATTTTGAAAAGAAAATTCGTTCGAAATTCGACTGTGTATGGCCTGCTTTAATTTAAGTTTTCTTAAGTAAATATCTTTAAATGAGAAAATACAGAATGCATTGGGATGGCTTACAATAAATTATAGGTGTTTTTTTCAAGTACTAGTTGTTACTTAAAACAGAAATGTGTTTTTTTTTATATATGTTTTTTTTTGTAATATAATTAAAAAGCTGAATGCAAAATGCTACTTTCCTGACAGACTCCATGGCAGCCTACGTGTGGGTTAACCCCGCCTCCTCTCCAATGCTATAGGACCCCATTCCCATAAATGAGTGCTCACCACTAGCTACTGTGTTCCTTTTTTGTCCTCCTCTATGGACCTACACATGCTGTTCGCATCAAGATTGATTGAATCCAAGATTGATTGATTCCAAGATTGGCATACCTGTGCGGTGCAGCTCAAAAGCCCAGCTATGAGCGGGCGAGTAGCTTGAAGAGGCTTGAATGTTCCCCCTTGGTGGATGGGTGGTCGCCTCTGTATGCCCGGCGGACAGTTCTCATCAATGGCTGGCAAGGTCTGTGGATGTTTTCTCATACTCCATGGCAGTGTTTCTATGTGTTGTATGTATTTTCCCTGGTGATCCAGTGTGTCCTATCCCCCTCATGGCGGCTGGTTCGCGTGCGTTCCAGCCCGCCACGGCACTTCCGGGTTGCGGCAGTCTCGCCGCTGGCACCTGCGCTGTAGCCAACCTGAGAGCGAGGTTTGGCTCGCGCATGCGCAGTACGGCGGCTCGTTCGTCGTCCGCGCAGGCGCTGTACGGTGGTTCCCCTTTGCGCATGCGCTGTAGGGGATAATGATGTCACGGGCGGGGAATTTAAATTCCGCCCTCCTGTCCTGCTGAGTTGGGATCTCCCTTGGTAGGGAAAGGAGGAGCAGATCCCTGCTGGTCTCCAGGTGAGTGGTGGAAACCTCTGCATTTTAAAAAAAAAAAAAAAAGAGAGCAAAATAATGGAAAATTGTTCTTTTATCATTATATATGTTATCTAAATATACATACATATGCGGCTGGAAGTTGTTTCTCCTTTGCATTGATTATATGTTGATACATGCCTTGTGCATATTATAAAAAAAAAAAAAAAAGGAAGAGGCAAGCAGAGCTTTTTCTTTTTCTCTAAAACCTTCTCATATTTTGATGCCTAGGTTTTCTTAGACCATTATCCCTGCAGACTATTAAAGTGACATTTCGTGTCCCTGGTTATGGACAATTCACCGCCTTTAAGTGGCCAGCCCTCACGCACAAGGTATGTGCTCGTGAGGGGAGGGGATGAGATTTATGCACATTATTGTCGTGCTGATACCATGTTCTACCTTTATTTTCTCCCCTTCCCCTATTTTTTTCTCTTCCCAGCCCTTCTAGGTCGGACCCGCTAAATGCGGTCCAGAATGCCAATGACCTTGCCAAGCCACAATACAATTCATCTTCATCCAGACGAGATTCACAGTCCGGATCCCACCAGAGGAGACGCTCTCGTTCCTCCTCAAGACACCGCTCCCACCGCCATGACAGCCGCTCAGACCACAGAGCCTGCTGGGGATGTAGGACACGAATCCCGGAGGGCAAGTCCTTATGTGACCGTTGTTTTGCCCGTGCGGTTGGGGAAAAAGAGACGGAAAACCAGCGTTTAGAGTCTCTTGTGAAACGAGTGGTACAGCAATCCCTAATGGAGAGGGAAGCACCTCGCACATTGAGCCAGTCTACCACTGCGTCTGGCCCGCCGGCGGAAGAGGCCCGTGATGATCCGGGTACTTCGCAGCCCTATATCACCTCTCCTGACTCCTCAGAGGATGAGTCTATCAGTGAGGAGGTCATTGGAGGGTTCGACTTCGCGATGGTTTCCCCTTTAATCAAAGCGATCAAGGAAGCCTTGAAGTGGGAAGACCCTTCCACTCCCCCAGCCAAGCAGAAAAAATTCTTCAAGCACCTGGGGAGAGAACGCGCAAACTTTCCGCTCCTTCCAGAGCTAAAGGAAATCATTGAGGAAGAATGGAGTAAAACAGAGAAAAAAATCCTCCATGTCTAATAAAACCTCCAGATTGTACCCCTTCAAGTCAGAAGAAGTAAAGAATTTGGAGAATACTCCCCTTGTGGACGCAGCTCTTATGCGTCTGGCCAAACATGTGACTCTTCCTCTAGAAGACGCAGTATCTTGTAAAGATGGGCTCGAGAGGAAGATAGACCTAGATCTAAAAAGAATCTATGGGCTCGCGGGTATGGCCTGTAAACCAGCCCTGGCATTAGCGGCCATGTCTAAGGCCATGGAGGCCTGGACGGAGAACGTGGAATCCTTCCTTAGAGGCGTGTCAGAAGAGCTGGCTGGAAGTTCAGCAGCCGCAGAGCTGAAGCTTGCAGCGGTCTTCCTGGGGGAGGCATCCATTGACTTGATCCGCCTTCTGGCTCGTATTATGCTGTCCTCAGTTACGGCCAAGAGAGCCCTCTGGTTGCGTCCCTGGCTTGCGGACCCTGGTTCTAAGCAAGCGTGGTGTAAAATCCCGTTTGAGGGGTCCTCACTGTTTGGCAATAAGCTTGACGATGCCATTACGCGAGCCACAGGTGGCAAATCGGGTTTTCTTCCCCAGGACAGGCGCATGCTGGGTCGAAAGAAGCCCCAGTTCAGAAGACGAAGTCCGGAGCGCTCCAGGGAAGCACGCTCCTACAAGCCTGGCCGGGACTTTAGGAAGAATTGGAGCAGAGGGCAGTCATCCTTCCGCAAACCCGTTAAAAATCAAACGTCCAGTGCTCGTGATCAGGCTAAATCTTTTTGAGATTACGCCCGCCCAGGCGGGCCGGGTGGGGGCTCGTCTGCTCCTCTTCCGGCACGTCTGGGTGGCCTCGATCTCAGACTTCTGGGTCATAAGGACGGTCTCGTCAGGCCACAGATGGGCCTTTTCCAGGACTCCGCACCCAAGGTTCGTCTCCACTCTTCTCCCTCGGGCAGAGGATCAAAAACAAATTTTGCTGTCCTATGTGGACCTCCTGAAAATTCAAGGAGCAGTAGTACATGTACCACAGGACGAATGGTTCCAGGGGATATACTCCCCTCTCTTCCTAGTTCAAAAAAAGGGGGGCTCTTGGCGCCCAGTCATAGACCTCACATATCTCAACGGATTCATAGAGAATGGAAGGTTCAAGATGGAAACCTTGGTGACCATTCAGAGAGCCATACAACCAGGCGACTGGATGATATCAATCGACCTGAAGGACGCTTATTTCCACGTTCCAGTGGAAAAAGAATTTCACAAATACCTCCGCTTTCACATTGGGTCAGATCATCTTCAATTTATTTGCCTCCCCTTCGGGCTGACAACGTCCCCCCGGGTCTTTTCAAAGGTCCTCCTAGCTACGGTGGCACTAATAAGATCCAAAGGGGTACGTCTTTACCACTACCTGGACGACCTGCTGGTGCTGTCCCAGAGCAGGGAGCAGTTGCTGGTCCACCGGGATCAAGTAATCTCCACTCTGTCCAACTTCGGGTGGCTCCTAAACATAGAAAAGAGTCAACTGAGCCCAACTCAGCGTCTAATATATCTGGGAGCCCAGTTCGATACAGTGGCAAACACTATCTCCCTTCCACTACAGAAAATTCCTACAGTTCGAGACAGAGTCTCCCGGGCAGAGCCGGTACAAGGCAGGGGCGGAAGGGGCGGATGCCCTGGGCGATAGAATTTGCTGAAGGGAGGGGGGCGCAGATGAAGTGCTGGCAGTGTGCTTCATCATAGTAGTACATACACACCAGCCGGCGCTGCTAATAGCTGTACTGTAACTATGTGCCGAGTGCACTCCTGCACCCGGCACAAGCCTAAACAGACTGCACAAGCCCCTTCCCTGTCAGCGCTTCTCTCCCCCTATGAAGGCGATTCGTAGTCCCGTCCCGGCGGCGTGACATCACTGATGGCCAGAGGCGGGATGGGAGGAGATAGAGAGCTGCTGCAGAAGCTGCAACCTAGAGGAGCCACCGAGGAGGAACCAACAAAGCAGTGGCGGAATTTTCAGGGTCGCAACAGTCGCACTTGCGACTGGGCCCTGGAATTCTGCCAGTGTGGGGGGGCCCCAAGACGCCGCACCTCCCCTGGCTGGCATCTAACTATACAGGAGAGGGGGGCGTAAGGGGGCAATCGGCAGCTATGTGATGTCTGCGCTCTGCGGGATGTCCCTCCAGGCAGCACACAGTTCACTTCCCGAATATCAGTGAGTACAATGGAGAGGGGAGGGGCCTCTGACCAGCAGATTGAGTGCACAAGTTTCTCCCTCTGCTTGTACACTCTGAGTCTTGCTAATACACGCTCAGGTCAGAGGCCCCTCCCCTCTCCATTGGATACAATGATATTCGGGAAGTGAACTGTGTGCTGCCTGGAGGGACATCCTGCAGAGTGCAGACATGACAAGGAAGCATGCTGCTTCTCATGTAAGTAAAGCACAACACTGGCCACCCACCTCTCCCCTCTCACACTGTCCCCTCTCACACTGTCCCCTCTCACACTGTCCCCCCACACACTGTCCCCTCTCACACTGTCCCCTCTCACACTGTCCCCCCACACACTGTCCCCTCTCACACTGTCCCCCCACACACTGTCCCCTCTCACACTGTCCCCTCTCACACTGTCCCCCCACACACTGTCCCCCCACACACTGTCCCCTCTCACACTGTCCCCTCTCACACTGTCCCCCCACACACTGTCCCCTCTCACACTGTCCCCTCTCACACTGTCCCCTCACACACTGTCCCCTCACACACTGTCCCCTCTCACACTGTCCCCCCACACACTGTCCCCCCACACACTGTCCCCCCTCACACTGTCCCCCCACACACTGTCCCCTCTCACACTGTCCCCTCTCACACTGTCCCCTCTCACACTGTCCCCTCTCACACTGTCCCCCCACACACTGTCCCCCCACACACTGTCCCCTCTCACACTGTCCCCTCTCACACTGTCCCCCCACACACTGTCCCCTCTCACACTGTCCCCCCACACACTGTCCCCTCTCACACTGTCCCCCCACACACTGTCCCCTCTCACACTGTCCCCCCACACACTGTCCCCTCTCACACTGTCCCCTCTCACACTGTCCCCCCACACACTGTCCCCTCTCACACTGTCCCCCCACACACTGCCCCCTCTCACACTGTCCCCTCTCACACTGTCCCCCCACACACTGTCCCCCCACACACTGTCCCCCCACACACTGTCCCCTCTCACACTGTCCCCCCACACACTGCCCCCTCTCACACTGTCCCCCCACACACTGTCCCCTCTCACACTGTCCCCCCACACACTGTCCCCCCACACACTGTCCCCTCTCACACTGTCCCCCCACACACTGTCCCCTCTCACACTGTCCCCTCTCACACTGTCCCCCCACACACTGTCCCCTCTCACACTGTCCCCCCACACACTGTCCCCCCACACACTGTCCCCTCTCACACTGTCCCCTCTCACACTGTCCCCCCACACACTGTCCCCCCACACACTGTCCCCTCTCACACTGTCCCCTCTCACACTGTCCCCTCTCACACTGTCCCCCCACACACTGTCCCCCCACACACTGTCCCCCCACACACTGTCCCCTCTCACACTGTCCCCCCACACACTGTCCCCTCTCACACTGTCCCCTCTCACACTGTCCCCTCTCACACTGTCCCCCCACACACTGTCCCCCCACACACTGTCCCCTCTCACACTGTCCCCTCTCACACTGTCCCCCCACACACTGTCCCCTCTCACACTGTCCCCCCACACACTGTCCCCTCTCACACACAGTGTGTGGGGGGCACACACTGTCCCCTCTCACACTGTCCCCCCACACACTGTCCCCTCTCACACTGCCCCCTCTCACACTGTCCCCCCACACACTGCCCCCCCCCCCACACACTGTCCGCTCTCACACTGTCCGCTCTCACACTGTCCCCTCTCACACTGTCCTCTCTCACACTGTCCCTCCACACACTGTCCCCCCACACACTGTCCCCCCACACACTGTCCCCCCACACACTGTCCCCTCTCTCACACTGTCCCCTCTCACACTGTCCCCTCTCACACTGTCCCCTCTCACACTGTCCCCTCTCACACTGTCCCCCCACACACTGCCCCCTTTCACACTGTCCCCCCCACACTGTCCCCTCTAACACTGCCCCCCCCACACTGTCCCCCCCCCCACATTGTCCCCTCTAACACTGTCCCCTCTAACACTCTCCCCTCTAACACTGTCCCCCCCCACACACTGTCCCCCCCACACACTGTCCCCCCCCACACACTGTCCCCCCCACACACTGTCCCCCTCTCACACTGTCCCCTCTCACACTGTGCCCCCCACACACTGTCCCCTCTCACACTGTGCCCCCCACACACTGTCCCCCTTCTGTCATATCTACCCCCCTCTTGTTAAACAGTCCCCCTCCTTTCACAGTGCTCCCTCATTACACTGCCCCCCTCTTGTAATACTTCCCAGGTATCCTTTTCCTGTCACACTGCCCCCCTCTTGTCACAATATCCCCCTGTCATACTGCCCCCTCCTGTCACACTGCCCCTTCTTGTCACACTGCCCCCCTTCTTTCACAGTGCCCCCTCTTATCACACTCCCCCCTCTGGTCACACTTTCCAGATACCCTTCTTTGGTCACACTGCCCCCTCCTGTCAAAATACCCCGTCATACTGCCCCTCATTCTTTCACAATACCCCCCCCCCTCCCCCATCATAGTGCGGGTCAGGGGCCCTTCATGGTTTCTTGCACTGGGGCCCTGAAGGTTATAGTTACGCCTCTGCAACAAAGTGTGTATATCACACAATGGACACAAGACAAGACACAAAAGTAAGCACTAAACAGATAATAACAAATGCAATGCCATCTGCAGATATTAAAATAAAGTGTCTGAATCCGATGAGGGGAGGGGAGGAGGCTGAGGAGAGGTTAATTACCAATGCTACCTATTTTTTAATTTCTGTAATATGCAGCATGGGAGGGGGGGGGGGGGGTTAATGTACTGCCACTGGTCACTGATGCATCAGTGACCAATGGCAATACATTACCCCCCCCCCATGCTGCATATTACAGAAATTAAAAAATAGGTAGCATTGGTAATTAACATCCCCTCAGCCTCCCCCCCTCCCCCAATCGTATTCAGACAGTTCATTTATTAATCTGCAGCAGAATAATACATGAATGGGGGAGGGGGGGAGGCTGAGGGGAGGTTAATTAGCAATGCTAGTTTTAATTTCTGTAATATGCAGCATGGGGGGGGGGGGGGGGTTAATGTATTGCCATTGTTCACTGATGCATTTGTGACCAGTCACAGTTAATTAAGCCCTTTGTGCATTAGTTGCACCAGGCTCTACATTAAAAACCTTAAGCCCCCTTTCACACTGGGGCAGGGGCGGCATCGGTGGTAAAACTGAGCTATTTTTAGCGCTGCTTTACCATCATTACACACCACTCCTTCACTCCAAAGATGCTGCTAGCAGGACTTTTTTTACCGTCCTGCCAGCGCACCGCTCCAGTGTGAAAGTTCTCGGGGCTTTCACATTGGAGACACAGTAGCGGCTCTTTCAGGGCGTTTTGCAGGTGCTGTTTTTAGCGCAGTAGCGCCTGCAAAGTGCCCCAATGTGAAAGGGGTATAAGTGTAAACATCTAAGATAAAAGTTTTTGTCCTCCTATTTAATTCCTCCCCGCGCGCCGCCGCAGGTGCACATCGGGGAAAATCTGTGAAAAACAGGGGTCGGGGGGGGGGGGCGCAGTTTGCCATCTCCGCCCTGGGCACCAAATGACCTTGTCCCAGCACTGCTCCCGGGCTCTACATGCTCGGCAAATGAAAGCCTCTCAGTGTCTGAAAGTCGTTGGCACGATGGTTTCTACGACTCCCATGGTCAAATGGGCCTTATGGAGATTGCGTCCCTTCCAGTCAGGTCTCCTACGGCAATGGAAGTCAGGGGACAAAAACCAGGTCATCCGCATAACATCTGCAATGAGAAACAGCCTCTTCTGGTGGCTTCAGCGCAAGAACCTCCTGACTTGCCACTCCATCGCTCCCATCTCCTGGGTGACGGTCACGACCGATGCCAGCGGTACCGGTTGGGGAGCCCTTTGTGGGTCGAACCTGGCCCAAGGCAAGTGGGAAACTTGTCTCCCCAACCCAGGGTCGAATGTCTTGGAACTTCGTGCGGCCTGGTGTGCCCTACAGTTCTTCTCTCATCTCCTGATGGGGGAGTCAGTGCTGTTGAGAATGGACAACACCACAGCAGTATCGTATGTGAAGAGGCAAGGGGGTACTCGGAGTCCCACACTCCTTCGGGAAGTCGAGCTCATCCTATCGTGGGCGCAGAAATACCTTGCCAACATCTCGGCAGTCTTTGTCCCAGGCGTCCAAAACACTCAAGCAGACTTCCTGTCACGGACCGAGTTGGACAACAACGAGTGGTCTCTCCACATAGAGACGTTCAGGTGGATCTTGTCACTAAAGACCGATCCCGAAGTAGATCTGTTTGCTTCCCCCTGCAATCGCAAGCTGAAGAAGTTCTACACCCGGGGGCTCTGCAGTCAAGCCATCGGGACAGATGCCCTGACGGATCAGTGGAGGTTCAAGCGGGCATACGCCTTTCCGCCACTGCCAGTTTTGCTGAGATTCCTGCAGAGGCTCCGAGCAGAGCCAGTGGAGGTGGTGACAATAGCTCCCTACTGGCCGAACAGGCCTTGGTTCCCTCTCCTGGTCCAGCTCAGCTGTCGGGACCCAGTGCCTCTCCCTCTCAGACCGGACCTTCTTTCTCAAGGGTCAGTCCTGCACCCTTGTCCTGCGGTGCTGAGACTGATGGTCTGGTTCTTGAGAGGGAGAGGCTGGAATCCCTAGGTTGTGCCTCAGAAGTAATATCCACTCTCATGAGCTCGAGAAGATCCAGTACAAATAAAGTCTATGGAAGGATCTGGTCCAAATTCGTGGAGTTCTGCTCTCCTCAGGGCAGGTCTTTTAGACATCCAAAAGTCCAGGACGTTCTCAGTCTCCTCCAAACGGGCCTAGATTTACATCTATCTGTCAGCTCTCTGAGAGTCCAAGTTTCGGCACTTTCGGCCTTCTCTGGCACTTCATGGGCAGTTCATCCTCTGGTTAGACAATTTTTCCGAGGCGCATCGAGACTCAAGCCCCAGAGAAAGCCGAGGTTCCCCAAATGGGACCTCCCATTAGTCCTTGACTCGATCTCTGGACTCAGTACTTCGGGGCCCTCCCCGCTCCCTATCAAGGTCTTTTCAGCAAAGGTGGCCTTCTTAGTGGCCATTACCTCAGCCAAAAGGGTCTCTGAAATTGCATCACTTGGTCACGAAGAACCCTTCCTAACGTTTTTCCCGGACCGGGTAGTCCTCATTCCTATGCTGGGTTCCAACCCAAAAGTGTCTTCAGTATTCCACGTCAATCAAGAGATCGTGTTACCTACATTTAGGACCCCAGGGTCCACTGAGAATCACCCTCTAGATGTGGGCGAAGCTATTAAGGAATATCTCAAGGTTACTTCTCCCTTCAGACGTTCTAGTCATCTCTTCGTGCTTCACTCAGGCAGCAATATAGGGAAGAAAGCCTCAACCAGGACTATCGCGTCCTGGATCGTACAGACCATACAACAGGCATATAGGGCTAAGGGCTTGGCTCCCCCAAAGGCGGTGACAGCCCATTCCACCAGAGGAATGGCAGCCTCGTGGGCAGCGGCTCGACATGTGGCTCCAGATACCATCTGCAAGGCAGCTTCATGGGCTTCTATTAATACCTTCATGTTGCACTATTGTATAGAGCCTGCCTCACTATCCTCTGTAAACTTTGGGTTACAAATCCTATCGACCGATAGGACAAATTAAAATTTATGTTTTGATCATGCATACCCGCCCGTGTGGTTGGCTAGTTATTTCCCACACGTAGGCTGCCATGGAGTCTGTCAGGAAAAAGGAAAATTTATTGTCAAATACTTACCGTAATTTTCCTTTCCTGATGGACTCCATGGCAGACGGAGTTCCCACCCATTGGTCAACGAGTAGGCTAGTTACGGAACACAGTAGCTAGTGGTGAGCACTCATTTATGGGAATGGGGTCCTATAGCATTGGAGAGGAGGCGGGGTTAACCCACACGTAGGCTGCCATGGAGTCCATCAGGAAAGGAAAATTACGGTAAGTATTTGACAATAAATTTTCCTTTTTATAAAGGGAGGTTCCCCCAAAGGGTGGGGTTTTCAGGCAGCAGAATAAAGGCAAAAGTTCAAAAGTGCCTAAAAACCCCACCCTTTGGGGGAACCTCCCTTTATATTCTATCATTCGGGGTGAGCAGCCAATATATCTCTATATATGTATCTTTCCTTTGCTGCAAAATGCTACTTTTTTTTTTCAATAAGCCAACAAACCATTTTTTTAGAGCAAAGGCTAAAACTGCTCTTAGCTTTTTAATGCTGTCTGAGTCCCTATTGAAGATCCCTATCTGGTGAAACCATTGTCACTATGACAGGAAGTGAAGGATATATGCACCACTAATGGAGCTCCGAATAGTGGTAAAAGCCCAACAAAAGTTTGAATTCTTCCCCCCATCTTCTATTTTAACACAAGGACCACTGGATTTTAAAAAAAAAAGACAAAAAAAGGAACTTTTTTATGCTGCTTGTCTATGGTGAAATACATATACCCATGTACCCTCACTTAAAAGCAGGAAATATTCTTCCTGCTTTTCGGAATACTATGGCTAATGACTTTAAAAAAAAAAAAAACACTAGTATTGAAGCTGAATTTCATAAGCCTGCAATAAAAATGAAAGAACAAAATGTTAAATATTACCAAAACTAAAGTTGAGGTCAAAAAGGTGCTGATAATGTACAGTATGTTCTGATTTTGTAACCAAGTTTCTCATGCTTTGCGTGATTGTTACACTGAAATAGCCACCTAGCTCTTCTGTTTATGACACCTGAGGATGTTTGCCATCACGTTGCTCCCAGTTAGATAAGCTTGCTGTATATTTGACTGATGTGGGTTGTATAAGCTGTTATTCAATGAAGTGACAGCAGTAAGGTAAAGGTGAGTCTGGTTACCTGTACTGCCCTGTGGATTCCTCACCTCTTCTAGGCAAAGATAAGTATTTTAACATGACAGGCCTGTGACTCAGCTGTTTGGGAGTTCCACATATATTGTAGCTTCCTATATCCACAACAATACCCTTTCACATACTGATCTAAATTGTTTGTCTAATGCAATTAAACAGCTTTAAAAAGAATATTTCACTTTGCCCTACATGGATACACAGGTCACATTAAAATAAAACAAGACAAATGCGCACTATTTAAATTGATTGTAAAGTAATTAAAAAAACAAAAAAAACAAACACGATACACAGTGCCTTGAAAAAGTATTCATACCCCTTGAAGTTTTCCACATTTTGTCATGTTGCAACCAAAAATGTAAATGTATTTTTGGGATTTTCTTGTGATAGACCAACACAAAGTGGCACATAATTGTGAAATGGAAGGAAAACGATAAATGTTTTTTAACATTTTTTTATATGTGAAAAGTGTGGCGTGCATTTGTATTCAGCCCCCCTGAGTCAATACTTTGTAGAACCACCTTTTGCTGCAATTACAGCTGCAAGACTTTTTGGGTATGTACATTTAGGGTATGTGAAATTTTTGCCCATTCTTTTTTACGAAATAGCTCAAGCTCTGTCAGATTGGATGGAGAGTGCCTGTGAACAGCAAGTTTTAAGTTTTGCCACAGATTCTCAATTGGAGTTAAGTCTGGACTTTGACTGGGCTATTCTAATAGGGCGTACACACGGTCGGACTTTGTTCGGACATTCCGACAACAAAATCCTAGGATTTTTTCAGACGGATGTTGGCTCAAACTTGTTTTGTCTACACACGGTCGCACAAAGTTGTCGGAAAATCCGATCGTTCTAAACGCGGTGACGTAAAACACGTACGTCGGGACTATAAACGGGGCAGTGGTCAATAGCTTTCATCTCTTTATTTATTCTGAGCATGCGTGGCACTTTGTCCGTCGGATTTGTGTACACACGATCGGAATTTCCGACAATGGATTTTGTTGTCGGAAAATTTTATCTCCTGCTCTCCAACTTTGTGTGTCGGAAAATCCGATGGAAAATGTCCGATGGAGCCCACACACGGTCGGAATTTCCGACAACACGCTCCGATCGGACATTTTCCATCGGAAAATCCGACTGTGTGTACGGGGCATAACACATGAACATTCTTTGATCTAAACCATTCCATTGTAGCTCTGGCTGTATGTTTAGGGTCGTTGTCCTGCTGGAAGTTGAACCTCTGCTCCAGTCTCAACTCTTTTGCAGAATCTAACAGATTTTCTTCTAAGATTGCCCTGTATTTGGCTCCATCCATCTTCCCATCAACTCTGACCAGCTTCCCTATCCCTGTTGAAGAAAAGCATCCCCACAACATGATGCTGCCACCACCATGTTTCACGGTGGGGATGGTGTGTTCAGGGTGATATGCAGTGTTAGTTTTCCACCACACATAGCATTTTGCTTTTAGGCCAAAAAGTTCCATTTTGGTTTCATTTGACCAGAGCACCTTCTTCCACATGTTTTCTGTGTCCCCCACATGTCTTCTTGCAATCTGCAAATGACACTTCTTATAGCTTTCTTTCAACAATGGCTTTCTTATTGCCACTCTTTCATAAAGGCCAGATTTGTGGGGTGGACGACTAATAGTTGTCCTGTGGACAGATTCCCCCACCTGAGCCGTGGATCTCTGCAGCTCCTCCAGAGTTACCATGGGCCACTTGGCTGTTTCTCCGATTAATGCTCTCCTTGCCCGGCCTTTCAGTTTAGGTGGATGGCCATGTCTTGGTAGGTTTGCAGTTGTGCCATACTCTTTCCATTTTCAGATGATGGATTGAACAGTGCTCCGTGAGATGTTCAAAGCTTAGGATATTTTTTTATAACTTGACCCTGCTTTAAACTTCTCCACCACTTTATCCCTGTATGTTGCCACTGATGGGCACTGACAGGCGGCTGTGATGGGCAGTGAAAGGTGGCTGTGATGGGCACTGACAGGTGGCTGTGATGGGCAGTGACAGGCGGCACTGACGCTTGGCACTGACAGGTGGCACTAATGGGCAGCACTGATGATGAGGTACTGATGAGGTACTGACAGGTGTTACTGCTAGACACTGATTGGCACTGTGATGGACACTGATTGGCACTGTGGTGGGCACTGATTGGCACTGTGGTGGGCAATGACAGACTTTATTATTAGGGCACTGCTGGCAGCTGTCGGGCACTGATTGGTGGCTGATGGACACATCTGATAGGGGATGTGCTGATAATAAATGTGCTAATTATCATCACATACCCCCCCTCTGACAGGGCGAGCCGCAGATCGGCTCTCCCTGTCAGCGCGAACCGAAGAATGCCGTTTACTAGTACTTCCTGGTTCATGCAATGATCAGCTGTGATTGCTTCAACCTGGGGCCATACCCCCTCGTGGCCAGGTTTATCCTTTGTCGGCCTTGGAGGTTAAGGCCATGGGGGAGTATGTTGCATGCGCACTTTTTTGAGGTTTTATCTGCAAATCCTCGTCTCCTGCTGGTTTCTTCTTTGTGAAGAAGAAGAGTGGTGAATTGAGACCTTGTATTGATTACAGGGGTCTCAATCGTTTCACCATTAAGAATGCCTATCCGATTCCATTGATTATGGAGTTATTTGACCGCCTCAAGGGAGTAACGCTTGATTTGAGAGGGGCATACAATCTCGTGAGGATTAAGGAGGGCGGCAAGTGGAAAACTGCGTTTAATACCAGAACAGGTCATTATGAGTACCTCGTAATGCATTTTGGCCTTTATAACATCCCAGCAGTTTTCCAGGAATTTATTAACAATGTCCTCCAAGATTTGTTGCAGTTATGTGTGGTGGTTTATCTCGACAATATCCTTATTATTTCCAAGTCCCTGGAGAGCCACAACACAGATGTCTTTTCAGTGCTTCAGAAACTAAGAGAGAACAATCTCTATTGTAAATTGGAGAAGTGCGAATTCCATCGTGAAAAAGTTAAATTCCTAGGTTATGTCATTTCCACTGCTGGTTTTTCGATGGACCCAGAGAAACTTTCAGCAGTCCTACAGTGGCCCCGACCCGTGGGTTTATGTTCTCTGCAGCGTTTTCTTGGTTTTGCCAACTATTATCGGAAGTTTATTCGTAGCTTCTCGTCTCTGGTCAAGCCCCTGACTGATGACCAGAAAGGATGGTAACCCACAGAGTTGGTCTCCGGAGTCCATTAAGGCCTTTGAGAGTCTCAAGGCTGCCTTTGTTTCTGCTTCTGTGTTGGCACATCCTGATCCTTCTTAACCTTTTATACTTGAGGTTGATGCTTCTGAGACTGGCGTTGGCGTCCTTCTGTCTCAATGTCCTACCTTTGAGAGCACTATGCATCCTTGTGGCTACTTTTCCAAGAAATTGTCACCTGCAGAGTTCAATTACGAGATTGGTGACAGAGAGCTGTTAGCGATCATTTTAGCCCTGAAAGAATGGAGACATCTCCTCGAAGGTACCACTATGTTGGTTCTCAGTCTTACTGACCATAAGAATCTCACATTCTTGTCTGAGGCTAAACACCTCTCTCCCAGAAGGGCGCAATAGGCTCTTTTCTTGTCAAGTTTCAATTACATTGTCTCATTCTTACCTGGTACTAAGAATGTAAGAGCTGAAGATTTGTCATGACAATTTTCCTCCATTTCCAAGATGGAGTCGGTTCTGGCTCCTGTGATTTCTCTTGATCATATTCTGGCTACTGTTCGCACCAGTCTCACTTCTGCTTTGGGTGACAAAATTGGCTCCCAGGCTGCTGGCCACCCTGGGAAGAATCAAATCTTTTGGGCCATTTCCCAACAATTCTGGTGCCTAGTCTACGTGCTGATGTAACCGCCTTTGTAGCTGCCTGTTCTGTGTGTGCTCAGAGTAAGACTTCACAACACCTTCCAGTGGGTCTCCTACAACCCATACCCAATGGAGGGAGGCCCTGGACCCACCTGTCTCTGAATTTCATTGTGGAGTTACCCAACTCCCAGGGCAACACAGTTATCCTTATAGTGGTTGACCGGTTCTCGAAAATGTCTCATTGTATTCCACTTAAAAAGTTGCCCACTTCTAAGGAACCGGCTTTCATTTTTGTTCAGGAGATCTTTTGCTTACATGGGCTACCCAAGGTGATTGTCTTGGACAGGGCTAGTCAGTTTGTGTCCTGGTTCTGGCGAGCCTTTTGTGCACAGTTAGGAATTCTAATGGGGCCTCAGAACGAGACCACCAGTCCTTGGAGCAATTCCTACGTTGCTGTATTTCTGACCATCATAACAACTGGTCAGACCTATTACCGCGGGCAGAGTTTGCTCACAATAGTGCCTTGAATTCTGCTTCCCGACTGTCCCCGTTTATGGCGAACTATGGTTTCCAACCTTCCATGTTGCCTGACTCTTTTGTTCCAAAGAGTATTTCTGCGTTAGAGGAGCATCTCTGTGGTCTTCGTTCCACTTGGGCACAAGTCCAGGAGGCTTTGCAACATGCTAATGATAGGTACAGACTCCATGGTGACCGCAGACGCCTGCCTGCGCCTACCTACCAGGTTGGGGACAGGGTCTGGCTGTTATCTCGCAACCTCCGACTTAGTGTTCCGTATCTGAAGTTCGCACCTCAGTTTATTGGGCTTTTCTGTATTCTTCACAGGATTAACCCAGTGGCTTACGCATTAGACCTTCCTTCTAATATGCGTATCTCAAATGTATTTCATGTCTCCTTATTAAAACCTTTGGTCTGCAACCACCTCTGTGCCACGTCCTCACCCTGTTCAGGTTGAGAACCATGAGGAGTATGAAGTAGAGTCCATTGTTGACTCCCGTAGGTTCCGTGGGCGCATACAGTACCTGGTGAATTGGAAAGGGTACGGTCCGGAAGAACGCTCTTGGATCCCATCCTCGAACGTACATGCCCCTGTCCTCCTCCGTGATTTCCATAGACATTTTCCCCTCAAGCCTGGTGGTCCTCTAAGGGGGAGTGGTCGTTGAGGAGGGAGTACTGTCAGGGCTGGGCCCAGCCCTTCCTACTCTGAGCTGGCCGCTCAGCTGTCGGCTAATTGCCAGCTCCAATCTCTCCACAATGACTCACCTGTTGATGATCCTGCTCGTCGGTCCTACCTACTTAAGCCATCCAGTCCAGATGATCTCTGCCTTTGCCTTGGTCACATCTCCTAGAGACACTCTCCTGTGTTCCTGTTTAAAGACTTGCTTGGCTGACATTCCTTCTGGCTCCCTGACGTTCCGGTTCCTGAACTCTGGCTATGTTTTGACTAAGTTTACTCTGTTTACCTTTTTTTATTATTATTAAACAAGTGTGATTGTACTTCTGTCTCAGTCCGATTCAGGGGAGGTTTAGAGAAGACAGGATCAAACAACCTTTTTACATAATGTACAGGATTACCCTTTAGGTTCCACAGTGAGTTTAACAAGCATGCTTTACTACATACGCAGACTGATTTTTCTGTTGTGGGTTTAGTAACACTGTAAGAACATAATGTAGACTGCCGAAAAATTTGTTAGTTGTAGTTTTCGTTTCATTTTGGGGTTTTTTATCCATTTTTCGGGTCATTCGTTATGATCGCAATTCGAAAATTAAAAAAAAATTGGAAATTCAAAAAAATTTGCAAAAAATCGGAAATTCGAAAAAAAAACAGAAATTAGGAAGAAAAAACGGAAATTCGGAAATTAAAAAAAAATTGTAAATTCGAAAACACCAAAAAACACGGAACAAATAAATAATAAATAATTATAATAATAAAATGTTTTTCTTATTATTATACTCATGTATTATTATTAATTTGTTACATTCCATTCATTTAGATATGGCATTGGTTATTTCGGATAATTCGTAACTTCGGATAAATTCGTATTGGTTAAGTTCGCTAACAGCGAAATTTAAAAGGAAATTCCAATACCTAAAATGTAATAGCCAGTAATAGTTAAGGTATTATTAGTTAGTTTTTTGATTTTTTGGGGTTTTCGAATGTCCAATTTTTTTTGCATTTCCGATTTTTTTTTTTACGTTAGTTAAATGGGTTTTCGTTAATCTGGTTATTTCTGAATGAAAGAATTTGTCGAAATTCGTTAAAAAATAACTTTACTAACTAGCTTTATTATACTGTAAGCTTACCTGTAGGTAAAAAATCGCAAAAGCAGATTTTACTACCACATTAAAGGGAATCTATCACAATATTTAGTCAATGTTTTCTTTTTAATATAATAATCCTAATCTTTTGTTACTTTTAAAATATATTTTTTTATTTTACATATAGACATTTAAAACATGGTACTGTCTAAAGATTATGTTTACATAGCATGCTAGACTTTCTTATGAAAAAAGCCTAGCACAGCCTGTTCACTTTTGAAATGCATGTATTTAACTGAAAATCCATATGGCTCCATATAAAATAACAGAGGGAGAAGGTGCATTCTTTCTCTAAACTATTTAGTTGTGCACATAAATAGACCTGATAAGCAATAGACTGACTTTACTATAGGTAGACTGTTTACAGCCTGCTAATAAAGTGGTTAAAGATCAGGTTCAAATGTATTGATTGCTGATAAATATGATATATCCAAACTGAATAGTTCATATTTACCTAAAGATCAATTTACACGGGCTCTAAAAGGAGGTGTTTATCAGGCAGTGTTGCCTTTTAAACTGTGTTCACACCTATGTGAATTAGATGCAGATTTCCCTACATCCAATTCGCATGACAGGAGATTGTGACCGACTCTCTATGGAGCCGGTTGACATATCCCCGTTGCAGCTGCGGAGCGGCTTGCACAGGAATGCTGTGCGTCTTTGGCTCTGTTTCATGGCCAAATTCAGGCAAAAATTTGGCCCTGATTCGTCCCTTAAAGGAGAAGAGGGACGCACCGGACCCCTGCTGCGAGCCGCCTTCCTTCGGAGGTGTGAACCCATCCTTACCAAGCACTTCCTGCACCAGATGCATGCCTACAGCTACAGCTGTGTGTCAAGACTGCCCACAAATTATCTGCAGCAGTCAGGCCAAAATCAAGGATACCACACTGCCCCTGCAGACAACATGGCCACTGGATATTCTTACTATAGAATAAATCCAAATCCAGGCACAAATGAGATGGAAAAAAAATTTGGATTGTTTTTTCCGAATGAATGTTATGACTTTAATACAGTCACAAACTCTCCTGAATATAGTTTTTGCAGTTCACCGATTAATTTCATGTGTTGGCAAGAATTGTTCTTTTAAAGTGCACCTAGCATCAAACATGCTTTATTTTGTTCTTGATGAGTGAATGCATGCTGAATTATGTGTTCATGTAAGGCTACTTTTACATGGGCATTTAACCTATGTGCGTCCAGTCTGGTCATTTCAGTACCCGAGAGGCAGAGGGGCAGCATTCAGCCCAGCTGTCTGCAGCCTCCTAAAATCTATGGTAGGCTGAAATATGCTGCGGCTAGAGGGGGGGCTGAAAGCTGTACTGAATGGAAATTGTATACGATCAGGGGTGTATGCCTGGAACAGAGATATTCTGTTTTCTATGCATATGCCCCTAAATGCATAGGGCACTAAATGTGAGCCTCTCAGCTTGTGATTTTATGCAATCTAAAGGGGTTGTAAACCCTCAAGGTTTTTCACCTTAATGCATTCTATGCTTTAGTGCAGCAGCCCCCCAGTGCCCCTGTTTTACTTACCTGGACCCTGTTTTTCCCACACTGGGAATGAGCACACCAGCTTCAGCCAGTGCCTCATGTCCTGATAGATTGATAGCAGCGCAGCCATTGGCTCCCGCTGCTGTCAATCAAATCCAATGATGCGGGAGCCGGGGGCGGGGCCGAGTCCTGCTGTCTGTGTCAATGGACGCAGCAGCAGGACACAGGAGCTTGCCCGCACGGGTGCCCCTGTGGAAAGCGCTTCTCCATCGGGGCACTCGAGAAGAGGAAGGCCAGGAGTGCCGCTGAGGGACCCCAGAAGAGGAGTATCAGGGCCACTCTATGCAAAACCAACTGTACAGAGGAGGTAAGTATGACATGTTTGTTTTTTAAATTTACCTTTAGGCTTGGTTTCCACTAGTTCGACTTTTCATACCGTACCGTTCATATCTTTGTGACTTCAAAGTAGTCCCTGCACTACTTTGGTCCCACTTTGATGCAACTTGAGGTCCATAGACCTCAAGAATACACAGGCATTGCTTCAAGTTGCGGCAAAATATTGCGGTAAAATCGTGGCAAAAAAAATCACGGCAAAAATCGCCTGACTTTGGGGTTGCAATAGTGGAAAATTAGATACGAAAATCGGAAGTAAAATTTCGTCCGACAAAAGATCTGCTTATTTTCAGACCATTATGCCCCGTACACACAATCGCACATTCCAACAAAAAAAACATGGATTTTTTCGGACGGATGTTGGCTCAAACTTGTCTTGCATGCACACGGTCACACGAATCTTGTTGAAAATTCCGAACGTCAAGAATGCGGTGACGTACAACACGTGCGACGAGCTGAGAAAAATTAAGTTCAATAGCCAGTGCGGCTCTTCTGCTTGATTCCGAGCATGCATGGAACTTTGTGCGTCGGAAATTGTGTACACACGATCAGAATTTAAGACGGATTTTGTTGTCGGAAAATTTGAGATCCAGATCTCAAATTTTGTGTGACAGAAATTCCGATGGAAAATGTCCGAAGGAGCCTACACACGGTCGGAATTTCCGACAACAAGCTCCCATCGAACATTTTCCGTCAGAAAATCCGACCGTGTGTACAAGGCATAAGTATGGTGCTTTCGACAGCCAATTCCAGTTTTTTGTCCCACAAAAGCTGGATGTGCAGACTATAAAATTTTTGTCACACGTGAATGCAACGTCTAATTTTTGTTTCATTAGTACGGCTTTCGTCTCAAAAAAATCGTAAGAGCAAGACTACGCCAGCTCAGAAACGAAAAAATACATACAAAACTATTCAACACATGACGTCACTTCTGAAGTTGTATTCTGTCATATGAGAATTTTCGTATGGTTGAGTAACCTCTTCACTTTCGACATGATACTAGCATGCAACAAAAAACGGACGAACGGTCATCCGAAAATCTGATCGTGTGTATGAGGCTTTACAGTCTGATTGGTAAACGAGAGTCTGCCTGCAGCAAACTGATGATATTAGCTCAGCTTAGGCAAAGTTGCTTGCTCAAAAGCTACACAGTGTGTTTGGGGCTGCACAACTGCCCCTGGACGCCTGTCAAATTAGAAGGTGTGCCTGAGCCCATACAGCTGATGCATCCCCATAGAGCAGTGGTCTCCAAACTGCAGCCTGAGGGTTGGATGTGGCCCTCTGCTTGCCTTTATCTGGCCCTTGGGGCACTATTCCACCAACTGACATCATTCTCATTGATATCAACAATGAGGCACTATTACTCCCATTAAAATCAATGAAGGGGCACTGATGCCTGAACATTTTCTACTCCCACTGGCCACAGTCCGGCCCCCCTAAAGCCTGGAGGACAGTAAACCGGCCCTTTGCTTAGAAAGTTTGGAGACCCCTGCCATAGAATAACATACCCTGTTTCCCCGAAAATAAGACCTAGCGTGATTGTCAGTGATGGCTGCAATATAAGCCCTACCCCCCAATTAAGCCCTACCCTTTTTCCCCGAAAATAAGCCCTACCCTGAAAATAAGACCTACAAGGACTTTAACTAGGGCTTATTTGGGGGGTAGGGCTTATATTGCAGCCATCACCGACAATCACACTAGGTCTTATTTTCGGGGAAATAGGGTAGGCAGCGGCATAAATAAACGGCTTATTCATACTGTACAGGCCACAACACCGTGAGGCTTCATGCTATCAGCCACAAGACAGCCATACAGTGTAATTCTCCTCCTGTGTGTCACAAGTACAACGTATAGCCCACTGCCAATAGTCTGTCAAAATTGATAACAAGCTGAAATATGTAACAGCTGTACACAAATAAATGCACTTTTGAGTGGTACTTACATAAAGGGAAGTATTATCCCCGTATTTATGCCGTTTTGCCTTCTTGCGGCCACATACGTAAAGCCTCAGGTACAGTTTGTTCACACAGACTTGTATAGTTACTTAAATATCCACTTTATGTTCAATCTCAATTTATTGAAAAAGGTTTTTTAACGATACAAAAAATACACATAAAAAAAAAAGAAAGGGAAAGGGAAAAAAAAAAGAAAAAAAAAGGGGAGGTACCAGGGCTTTTTTTCGGGGGGAACTTGGTGGAACTCAGTTCCACCACCTCTGGCTCAGACCCTTTGGTGCCTGCTCACCACAATCACTTGTAAACACAGAAGTCTGGTTTGACAGATATTGACAGTAAATAAAATCTTACAAATACCTATAATCTGTATAGTTACATACACTATATTGCCAAAAGTATTGGGGCACCTGTCTTTAGGGATGGCTTGCTTAACATTTAAGCAACTCTTATGATAAGGCCATTTGTTAGCAAATAAATAGCTGTAATGAATAATCCCATTTAAAAAACGCCTCATTTTTTGGTTGTTCATCTGTCTTCAAAGTGGATCCTTGACAATAGAAGCAGTCTGTCAGCCTATTTATATATACTATATTGTCAAAAGTATTGTGATACTTGCTTTTACAAGCCTATGAACTTTAATGGCATCCTGGTCTTAATCCGTAGGGTTCAATATTGAGTTGGCCCATCCTTTGCAGCTATAACAGCTTCGACTCTTCTGGGAAGGGTGTCCACAAGGTTTAGAAGTGTGTCTATGGGAATGTTTGACCATTCTTCCAGAAGCACAATTGTGAGGTCAGGCACTGATGTGGACGAGAAGGCCTGGATCACAGTCTCCACTCTAATTCATCCCAAAGGTGTTCTATCAGGTTGAGGTCAGGACTCGGTGCAGGCCAGTCAATTTCCTCCACCCCAAACTCTCTCATCCATGTCTTTAAGGACCTTGCTTTATGCACTGGTCCAAATAATTTGGTAGAGGGGGATTATTGTATGGGTTTTTTTTAGGGGTCGGGATTGGCCCCTTAGTTCCAGTGAAGGGAATTCTTAAGGTGTCAGCATACCAAGACATTTTGGACAATTTCATGCTCCCAACTTTGTGGGAACAGTTTGGGGATGGCCTCTTCCTGTTCCAACATGACTACGCACCAGTGCACAAAGCAAGGTCCAGAAAGACATGGAGTTTGGGGTGGAGGAACTGACCTCAACCTGATAGAACACCTTCGGCATGAATTAGAGCAGAGACTGCGAGCCAGGCCTTCTCCTCCAACATCAGTGCCTGACCTCACAAATGCACTTCTGGAAGAATGTTCAAACATTCCCATAGACACACTACTAAACCTTGTGCCTTCCCAGAAGAGTTGAAGCTGTTATAGCTGCAAAGGGTGGGCCAACTCAATATTGAACCCTACGGACTAAGACTGGGATGCCATTAAAGTTCATGTGCGTGTAAAGGCTGGTGTCACGATACTTTTGACAAATAAATGTATATAAATAGGCTGACAGACTGCTTCTATTGTCAGGGATCCACTTTAAAGACAAATGGACAACCAAAAAATTAGGCGTTTTTTAGATTATTCATTATTATTGTTCATTATTATTATTATTCATTACAGCTATTCATTTGGTAACAAATGGCCTTGACACAACCTGTAAAGGTTTATCATTATAAGATATGCTTAAATGTTAAGCAAGCCATCCTTAGACACAACAGTTATGCCATGGCTATTGTATAGTGTTTGTTATTCTTAATCAGGTGGAGAAACTTGTTTCATTGTTTCAGAAGAAGCAGGTTTCTGTTAGCATAAGTCCCATCTCCTGCAATACACAGGAAACTGGGACCACAGGAGACTTCCATCTTCTGTGTTCACTGAATTTACAAATCTCTTATCAAGATATTTTCCCCGGAACATACATCCTGTTCCCACTAGGCCTTATTTCCCATTTTTAATAAAAGACGTGTACTTACAAAATAGAATTTGTTCACTTCAAATAGATTTCAAAATATTTTAAGTAAGCATGATTTTATAATATGTGCATCATAGCTTTTATTATAAAACCATACTTACCATTAACCGAGGTGTTGTTTCTTTACTGCTGCCAAAGGCTGAAGGAAAAGTACCATGAATTCTTTTATTGTAACAGTTACTTGCCAATAAATAAAGTATCAGCTGTGTGATGTGTGTGAGAATATGTGTGAGCAAGGCAAGAAATGTTGGTTTTGGAGTTGTTGAAGTTGAGACAATGTGGAGAAGGCTAAAGCTGGCCATACACAGGGAGATCTAACATATTCCTCCATCCGTGCTGTACAGTGCAAATGGACGAATTCCTGACTGCAGCTTTTGCATTGTGACAGCAGGCACCAGCGACTATCAGAATACTGGAACAGCGGTTGCATCTGATTGGAGGTAGCTGCTGTTGGTTTGATAATTTTCTGTCTGGTTCCTTCAATTTTTCAATAGAAGGATGTCAGGCAGGAGGATGGCGACAGGACCACCCATGTAGCAAACTGCAGCCGGATCATCAGGAATTGGCCACAATTCGTACAGTGTACAGCCAGCTTAAACCCCAACTCCAGGAAATCTGGAAATTCTTTTACTTACTCGATCATCTGCTCCCCTGTTTTCCAGACTGTCCCTCAGCGTCATCCCATTGAATATAGGGCTATGGACCTTGTAATGGTCCTAATAACATCAGGACCACTGGAGCATGGGGAAGATGACATTGTGGGGACTGGCCTAGCAGCACGTAGAAGCAAAGGTTCCCTTATGCCGCGTACACACGGTCGGACTTTTCGGCTACAAAAGTCCGACAGCCTGTCCGACAGACTTTCGACGGACTTTTGTCAGACTTTTGGCAGACTTGCGGCAGACTTTCTTACGAACGACCTTGCCTACATACGATCACACAAAAGTCAGACGGATTCGTACGTGATGACGTACACCAAACTAAAATAAGGAAGTCGATAGCCAGTAGCCAATAGCTGCCCTAGTGTGGGTTTTTGTCCGTCGGACTAGCACACAGACGAGCGGATTTCTGGGTCCGGCGTAGTTACGACGTAAAGATTTGAAGCATGTTTCAAATCTAAAGTCCGTCAGATTTGCGGCTGGAAAAGTCCGCTGAAAGTCCGGGGAAGCCCACACACGATCGGATTGTCAGCCAGCTTTAGTCCGTCGGCGTCCGTTGGACTTTTGTAGAAGAAAAGTCGGACCGTGTGTACGCGGCATTAGATCTAAATGAACAGTTAACCCCACTGCAAGGGACAATTTTCAAGTTTCCTGGAGTGGGGCTTTAACTTTTTTTGTGGTGGGACCTTTTGTGAGAGTAAGTTGGGCTGACATGCAGAGTGGAAGATGGTTCATATTATACTTACAGATGTATCTGTGGTACTGCATGGCTGGTACTTCACATTGGGGTCAAACATGATTCAGAATCAGTTTGCTTGTGTTCTTTGGTAATACAGCTGTTTGCTTACTGTAGATGAAGCTAAAAAAAAAATACAAAAAGTTATAAGGAACTAATAAGAAAAATTCAGATATTGGTATCTCTACTCTGCTTAAATACAACTATAAAAATTGAAAATATTTGAAACTTGACTATTTTTTTTATGCAACATATTTTAAAATGCATTAAAAATATTAGACCCAAAAAAACTTCAGATCATCATGACATATATATGTATATGATATAAAGCATATGATACACTAGACATAAAAGATATACAAAATAACATAAAAAGAACATCCAACTATACAATCTCATAATGTAAATCCAATACAGTAAATACAATAGTATATATTAAAGTCTCAGTGCTTGCAAGAAGTGGCCTTAAACCAGGATCTGAGGTAAATTGTCATCAAAACAGTAATAGAGGGAAAAGCTTTCATTGGGAACATTTGATTTTCCCTCTCCCTTGGAGAGATTGGAGAGATTCTCTCTCACTAAAACCAGAGTTTTATTGTCATCGGAATAATAATAGCAGGAAAATCTTGGGCACATTTGATTTCCCTCACCTTGGAGAGATTTTCTCTCACTAAAACCGGGGTCTCAGGTAAATTGTCATTGGAACGGTAATAGAGGGAAAATTTCCTACTGGGCACACACGATTTCCCTCACCTTGAAGAGATTTCCTCTAACTAGAATTCTAGCAGGGTCTGGGGTAAATTGTCATTGGAATAGTAACGGAGGGGAAATATCTGAAGCATTTAGGTGGTAGGTTAGAGACACAAGATGAAAAATGATCTGCTCCATTCATTTCTATACTGGGCAGCAGTTTCCTAGACCTTCTTGTTATGGCTAAATTCTGGACAGTTTTGACAGGCAAAGCACAAATTTTGGGTAAAGCTGAAGACGCTTGTCTCTCGGTCACCACATATTACTACCGGCATATTGATGATTGATTTTAAAGCAGTTCGCTTAATATAGTAGTGCAATTGATTAAGTTATTGATTTTAAATTTCTTCTTGCCATCAGAGTTGGCGAACACATCTGACCTATCTCTATCTACAAATTTACAGACTGCACACTTACCACAGAGATACATACCCTTCATGAGTGGCAGATCATACAGCCAGTTAGGTGTGGTTGATCTTTGATATTCAGATTTTGGGATCGCCGAGCAGTCATTAAAGGACGATCCCCGACAATCTCACCAAGAATAGGTGATCCAGAAAAAATGTGCCAGTGGTGGCCAAGTATGCTTTTTACCTGGTCCCACTGTGCCCCATATTTTGTGATTATCCTAATGGGTGCCTGTAATTGAGTTTTAGGTCTTGTACTTTTAGTTTTGTCAAGAAGAACTCTTCTATACGCTTGTATAGCTCTTTTTTTAGCCCTTCTAATGCATTTGTGCGAGTACCCCCTTTCCCTGAACCTACCGTATAATTCCCTTGCCTCAATCCCAAAGTCCTCTTCCTGACTTCTAATAAAGTCTAAGGAACTGGCCCACTGGTATTCCTTGGATGAGTGATTGAGGATAATGGCTAGTGGCTTGTAGCAGCGTATTGGCTGCTGTCTGCTTGCGATAGGTTTTAGTTGTGATCCTACTGTCTTTCACTCCTATGGTTAAATCCAGGAAAGGTAGGGTTTGTTGAAGAGAGAAGGTGAGTTTAATGTTTCTATTATTGAAGTTCAGTTCATTAATAAACTGAATCAGTTCTTGGGCTGTACCCCCCCATATCATAAGCACGTCATCAATGTACCTCAGCCACAAATTGCTGTGGCTGAGGTACAGTGGCGACGAATAAACCACCTTCTACTCCCAGAGACCAAGATGGAGACAGGCATATGAGGGGGCCCATGTCACACCCATCAACGTCCCCCTGATTTGTTGATAATTAGCACCCAAAAATTGGAAACAATTATGTTCCAACAAAAAATCCAAGATGTCAATAAGGAACTCATTCTTAGATCCGAGAAGTGGAAGCTTCTTCTCAAGGAAATGTTGTACTGCCTTTAATCCCCAATTGTGTGAGATCGACATGTACAAGGACTCCTCATCGATCCACAAGAGGATAGCTCCCGCCGAGAGAATAGTGGCGTCCAATCGATGAAGGACATTTCAGGTAACCTGTACGTAGGAGGGAAGGTCATTTACAAGTTCCTTGATAAGGGCATCCGTAAACTTCCCAATTTTTTCAAGACGTCACCGGGGTCAATTGCATCTACCATTGTCCATTGTCATTCCTTAACTGAGTTATGGACAGGATTAACTCTCTGTGTGTGGTATCCATGCAATATTAAGCGAACTGCTTTAAAATCATTATTGTCTATACCCACACAGGGATTCCTATATATTAATCAGTATTTGGTGGAGGTATGTCATACCATTTATAAGTGATTAGTGTTTGGTTGGTGTGTATGATTCGTCAATTTTTGTAATAAATACTTTATATTTTTGATAAATTTGCCTGTTCCTTTCTGAAGAATTGCTTTGGGAAATTCTTCTCCCCCTTTTTTTCTATAGGCTTGCCTTAATTCAGAGGAACACACCTCAGACTTCTTAGGAAGACATGTCCCGAAGGTGACGGCATGTGATGGCTTTTATGAGGAATTATCATCACGATTTTTCCTCCTAAGTCAAATTATTATATATATATAGGTGTATCCATCATTTTTACCCTTCCCTTTGTTTGCTGTCACTATGTATACATTCATGGGTTTAGTAACACTTTAAGCACTGAACAATGGCTGGAAAATCCAGGAGCAGCGACATCACTCATATGCTCCCATATCCCAGCCATTGTTGGCTTTCCCACCTTTCTCCTGCAGCCGCCACTAACTGACACAGGGAAGCCGGGTCCTGTGACCAAGTGAAGTGGGCTGAAGATAAGTATACACCTTTTTTTACACAGGTTAGTCAGCATATAAAGCAAGAGGGGAGAGGGGACATTTTTAAGGCTGCCTAAAGTTAGGCAAGAATTCTTCTTTAACCGCTTCAGCCCCGGAAAATTTTACTCCCTTCCTGACCAGAGCACTTTTTATAATTTGGCACTGCGCCACTTTAACTGACAATTGCGTGGTCGTGCGACGCTGTACCCAAACGAACTGTGCGTCCTTTTTTTCCCACAAATAGCGCTTTCTTATGGTGGTATTTGATCACCTCTGCGGTTTTTATTTTTTACTCCATAAACAAAAAAAGAGCAACAATTTAAAAATAAACAATATTTTTTACTTTTTGCTATAATAAATATCCCCAAAAATGTTTTTAAAAATAACAATATTCTTCATCAGTTTAGGCCAATATATATTCTTCTACATATTTTTGGTAAAAAAAATCGCAATAAGCGTATATTGATTGGTTTGCGCAAAAGGTATAGCATCTACAATCTATGGGAAAGGTTTATGGTATTTTTGTGGGATTTTTTTTTTTTACTAGTAATAGCAGTGATCTGCGATTTTTAGCAGTACTGCGACCTTGCGGCGGACAGATCGGACACTTTTGACACATTTTTGGGATCACTGACATTTATACAACGATCAGTGCTATAAAAATGCACTGATTACTGCGTAAATGTCACTGGTAGGGAAGGGGTTAACACTAGGGGGCGATCAAGGGGTTAAATGCGTTCCCTAGTTAGTGTTTCTAACTGTATGGGAATAGGACTGACTGGGGGAGGAGACATATCGCTGTTCCTACTTACTAGGAACAAACGATATGTCTCCTCTCCCCTTACAAAACTAGGGATTTGTGTGTTTACACACAAATCCCAGTGCTGGCTCTCGTGCCCTTGATCGCGGGTGGTCGATGGCGATCACGTCCACTGGCCACGTGCATCGGCTCCCCGCTGTGCCGCTCTTAAAGGGAACAACGTATTCATACGTTGTTTTGAGCAGCTGTGCCATTCTGCCAATGTATTTTGGCGTGAGCCAGTTGGCAAGTGGTTAAATATGGTGGCTGCATTCATTAATTTTTTTCATTTTTTTCCTTTATTTCGCCTGGTGATCCAGCCAGTATCACACTTCCTGTCTTTGGGTGTCTCCACTCTGGATGGAGAAGGACAGAGCCACCTTTGGAAAGCAGCATTGTCAGTCTGGGGAGAGGGTTATGTTAGATGGACTTGACAAACAATTAAAGTAGACCCCCAGCTAACAATGTTTAAGCTGTTACAAAAATAGTTTTTTTTCCCTCTGGGATATAAGTTTTAAATAGATGAATAAAAGCTTACCCTTGTAAGCACCAAGTGATAAATGGTTTATCTCAACTTTCTGATACTTGGTCTGTAACAGGGAGCTGAAAAATAACAGACTTACTGGCTCAATCACCAGATTAAAATAAAGGTAAAAAAGCCCCAAAAGCTAAGGTAGCCACCACATCTAAAGCCTAGTACACACGGGCCGAATGTCGGGCGACATCAGCTGGTTCGATAAACAGCTGACATTCGGCCCATGTGTGTGGCAGCCAGTCTGACAGAAGCTGGCCAAACGTGCTGGAAAACGAGCAATCGACCGGCTATCGATCAGCACTCTCAGCCAATGGCTGAAAGTGCTGACCGGAGTATTCTGACGGGGGGGGGGGGGGGGGGCGTCCCCCTGTCAGGTCACAATAGAATAATAGAACAGCAGGGGAGATCGCTGTACTAACATCGGACAGGTAAGCTGCAGTATATTACAAGCATGCTTTTGAGTTTAGGTACGCTTTAAATCTGTCCTCAAAGGACCTGCCAAGCTGAAAGCAGTGCTAATGCTGTACTTTGATCCCCAATAAAGAAAAAGAAGGGTTGGGCCCTACAGGCATGCAGGTTTTGTAACAATCTAGAATATCTACATGTGAGGTTAAACGTAACTGCAATTTGTACTATAATACACTATTTGTACAATTTGTACTGTGGCACAAAAAAGATTTAAAATGTTCTCTGCATTCAGAATAAGTATTACATATGGTTGGGTAAATCTATGTTTCTATTACTACAGTGTTAATATGCACACTGTGCACAACATTGCTCAGTGCAGAGGCGTAACTAGAACCTTCAGGGCCCCGGTGCAAGAAACTATTATGGGCCCCCCTGACCCCCCCTTCGATCCGAGTCCCGGGCTTCCAGTTCTGGGAGGATGTACATGGACAAAACTCTGCCTCCCGTGTGCCCTCTGGGACTTCTGTGTCCTTCGGAAACAGCTGATTACAGATCACGGTAAAGGGCCAATCACAGCGGCCCATTACCATGTGACCAGCTAAACGCATGTAAACAAAAATAAACAAAAATGCAGCGCAGTAGTAAAAAACTATTGCTGATGGTATAATCAATAAAGTTCATTTATTGGATGCATGCTGAGATTTGAAATTAAAAACAACTGTCAATGAAAAAATGAGATGATAAAATTATTAGTCTTTATAAGCACAACTCATTATCATGGTTGAAGTAATCCGAAAATTAGTATATACGATATCACCATGACTTCCAGATGACAAGGGGTTAATGTCAGCAAGTGTGCTCCAAGCTCCGATCCTAATTGTCAGACCCAATGGCTCAATGTGCAGGGAGAAAAATAGAGGTGCAGAAGAGACACCGCTCTCTAAGGTGCACTAAGCTGGAACCTAGCGTCCGGACTTTGATAAAGCGCAGGAGCGTGAAACATGTAAGTCACAGTCGTCACGGCTACTTTGAGCTTGCGATCCGCCTAGCTTCATGGTACTCCTCGTTTCTGGCCCTGACCCTGCCTCCCGGCTTCCGGATTCAATGCGCGCCATCCAGAGCGCCCTCCAGCATGACAGGTTCCAGCCAGCCTGATCAGCCAGCTTGACCGAGGTTGTTCAGAGGCGAGATCTACAATACACCTCCTGGATCACAGCGAGTCTGATATCTGGAATAAAGCCACTAAGTGCACCTTAGAGAGCGGTGTCTCTCCACCTCTATTTTTCTCCCTGCACATTGAGCCATTGTGTCTAACAATTAGGATCGGAGCTTGGAGCACACTTGCTGACATTAATCCCTTGTCATCTGGAAGTCATGGTGGTATCGTATATACTAATTTTCGGATTACTTTAACCATGATAATGAGTTGTGCTTATGAAATCTAATAATTTTATCATCTCATTTTTTCATTGACAGTTGTTTTTAATTTCAAATCTCAGCATGCATCCAATAAATTAACTTTATTGATTATACCATCAGCAATAGTTTTTTACTACTGGTCCCATTGAGCGCTGCATTTTTGTTTATTTTTGTTGTCTACTTTTCTTCCAGAAGTTTGCAGCTGCACTGGGGTCCAGCTTTTCCTTGCATAATTGTTATGACATGACAAAAGTTTCTAATGACTGCTAGTTTTAGCGCTTTAGAACTCTTTTTGTTTTCTAAACGCATGTAAACAGACTTACCAGTGATCGGCAACGCTTTCCTCCCACGTTGTGTCTGTGTGAGGAAGGAGAGCATCAGCGCTGCCGATCAGTGCCCAACAGTGACACCTATCAGTGCCACCTATCAGTGCTCATCAATGCTGCCTATTAGTGCCAATCAGTGCTGCCTATCAGTGCTCATAAATGCTGCCTATCAGTGCTCATCAGCGGCGCCTAGCAGTGCCCATCAGTGCCATCTATCAGTGCTCATCAGTGCTCATCAATGCAGCCTTTCAGTGTCAATCAATGCCGCCTATCAGTGTTCATCAATGCCGTCTATCAGTGCCCATCAGTGCCACCTATCAGTGCTCATCAATGCCGCTTATCAGTACCCATCAGTGCTGCCTATCAGTGCCGCCTTAGCAGGTCTCTGAGCTGAGAACCTCTCTCCCATACAGCCCAGAGCCTGCACTGACAGTTCCTCCTCCCTCGCATGGATAGAAGAGGAGAGAGCCGATCTGTTCCTTCTCCTCCCGCCCCTCTCCTCCTTCATGTACACCATAGGAAGTGTGAAGCCGGAAGTGTGAAGCCCAGCAGCTGAATTCAGCTGCTTAACTTCGCACTTCCCGTGGTGCACACAGGAGGAGAGGGACGGGGGGGAGAAGGAGCAGATTGGCTTTCTCCTCTCCCATCCATGTGAGGGAGGGGGATCTGTCAGTGCAAGATCTTGGCTGTATGAGAGAGGCGCTCTCAGCTCAGAGCCCTGCGGCTAGAAACCCTGCTGTAGCCCCCGACAGTGGCAGAGCGCCAGTGCCTGGTCGCAAGTGTGACCCTTGCAACCTTGGTAGTTCCACCACCGGCTCGGTGGTTAGCATTCCTGCCTTGCAGCACTAGGGTTTCTGGTTTGTACCCCAACCAGGACTTGACCTGTATGAAGTTTAAATGTTCCTTGTGTGCTTGTTGGGTTTCCTCACCCACTCCAAATATATGTTAGTAGGTTAATGGGATCCTACTTAGATTGGCCTCAGTATATTAGGTTGAAATCTTAGACTTTACAGTGGAATTCCAGCTTAACCCTAACTACTCTTATAACTGTATCCTCCACCCTTCTATCACCTATGCTTGCTAACCTGTGTGAAAAAAAGTCGTTAACGTGATCCCCTGTGTCAGCCAGAATGGTTGCTGAGGAGAGGAGGGAGCGCTGACAATGGATGGGCCATTGAAGCCTATGGGTGACATCACCACTTTAGGTTTTATTAGTTGTTGTCGGAGTGCTCTCTCCTTTCCCCTGCAGTGTCACTGGCTAACACAGAGCAGGTCCCGTGACCACACCAGAGTGGGCTGAGAATAGCTAAGTATACACATCTTTCTTACACAGGTTAGTAAGTATACATGTTAGGAGTGTCTTTAGGAATAGTTAGGGTTAAGCTGCAATTCCACTTTAAGTGCGTTGAGGGCAAGGACTGATCTAAATGTACAATGTGTAAATCAGACCTGGGCAAATTGTGGCCCCAGTGCCCCATCCAGCCCTTTGGCATGCCTCTCTGAGCCTGTTAGCTATCTTCCGATCAAACTCTGCACCCCAAGTAAAAAATAAGATGGCATGTGAACAGCCCTATCCAACTCTTATTTTACAGTTCAGGTGTGGGGCCAGGGGGCAGTAAAACCATGGCCCAGCCAGCCATTTTTAACACCCCCCGACTACCTGTCTGAAAGGGACCTATTTCATGAGCAGTTATACTTATTATACCTAGCGACAGGTGTTTGTTTTCTATATGTTTACCTCCTTATGGACCTTTCCAGGTCAGAAATTAATATTGAGGAGAATTAAGTTTGGCCCTCCACAACATGTGACCTCTTGAACAAATGAATTGCCTGTCCCTGTTGTCAATTTTTGGTGCTATATGAATACAGTACCAGTAATAAATAACAAAATACTGGAGAGGCTTGGTATATTTATCTTGGTTAAAAAGAAACATTTTCATAGCCCAGACCTGGTCCTCTGAGTTCTAAGATCTCTGATATAGCAGCAGTATTGTGTCAGGTTATGTAGTTAGTTAAATAGTAACCAATGTACAAATCAAATTGACCAAATTCCAATGAGGAATTCTCAGCAAATAACTGACGCTTTGTCAAAATGTCAAATTGGAAATAATGTTGAAACCTGATATATAATATCTTTCTGGAATAAATAAATGGGTAGGTAGTAACTGTATAAAAATTACTTGAAATTGCATCATAAAAAAAAAAAAACAGTGCAAAGTATTGTGTTAGTTCGATAACAGTTCTGCCATTTTCAATGTACTATATGTGATAATGATGTTTAGGGAGACTGTAATTCCTTTAACTTTTAAAGCTAAACTCATCATAAAACTAACACAAATAGCAGAAATACTGCTATTGCTGAATTAGAATTATTAATTGTAAATTGTAATTTCATATGCCTTTTTGTAGATGCTTATGCTTCCAATATTATTTTCCGCAGTAACTGTGTAAAAAAAAAAAAAACAGTACTGTAGGTGCGTGCATACTGCAGTTGCTATGTCATTACCTGCTAGATGACTTTTAGAAACTTCATAAAATGCATGCAGGTAAAAAAAAAAAAAAACCTTCAGCCTTTAGAACCACTTTAACACTGTCTATGGTGCTCTGGTAGAATGCAAGTTGTATAAAAATTGTCGCTCAGACATCCATTATTATTAAAGAAATGTTGGCTCTGTCATTGATAAAGATAAAAGTGGCTAAACAAATTACAACCTAATGATGCAGCCATCTTTAAATTCCCTATGCTAAGGTTAAGAAGGGTAATTTTCAAGAAATTTCAACCTCTTTCAACCAAGATTTGATAACAAATAAGATCAAATAGATTCAAGGTAAGTTATCAAGTGTTTTATGTTTACATGTCTGTGTATAGACAATAATAATAAATTGCCTTTATCCATTTAAACAGTTTTACAATCAAAAACAGGTTTAAAATTGAGGAAATGAAGAGAAATATCATCAACAGGGATGCAGAGAACAACAAAAAGCTGACTGTACCCTGTCATCGTGCTATCAAAAAAAAAAAAAATTGTCCGCCATTTTAGTTTAAAAACCAGGGTACATTTTATGCATGTGAAATATGTCTAGATTAACATTATAAACTGACTTTATTCAATGAAAGATTAACACTGATAGTCAATAAGTAATGTTTTATTGGGGGGGACCTCCCATGCGGTCCATAGTACCACTTAAGGACTAATCATGATTATTTTAATTAAAGTCAAGCCAAAATTTTCATGTTCTGGATAGGGAGGGGGAAAGGTATGAACCCTGTCAGGTATTTACTGCTATCTGGGGCTCCATTAAAGAGACATATCCTCACGTCCTGCCCGGCTAATAACATTTAACCAGACAGGAAGTGAGGGGAACTCTCCAACTGCAACCCAGACAAAAAAATTAAAAAATGCTTTCTTTTTTTTGTAGAGTATGGGAAGGCTGAGATTTTTTTTTTTAGTCTGTGACCCTGTTGCAGGTTTTAGACCCCTTTCACACTGAGGCGCTTTTCAGGCGTTTTAATGCTAAAAATAGTGCCTGAAAAGCTCCTGAAAAGCGCCTCTCAAGCCACCCCAGTGTGAAAGCCTGAGTGCTTTCACACTGGGGCAGTGCGCTTGCAGGACGAGAAACGGGGAAAAAAGTCCTGCAAGCAGCATCTTTGGGGCGGTTTGGGAGCGGTGCCCTGCCCGTTGAAATGAATGGCGTAACACTGGAACTTTTAACCCTTTCTTCAGCCGCTAGCAGGGGTTAAAAGCACCCCGCTAGTGGCCGAAATGCGCCGCTAAAACGACGGTAAAGCGCCGCTAAAACTAGCGACTCTTTACCACTAATGCACCCAGGCACCAGTGTGAAAGTAGCCTTATGCCGTGTACACACGACCGGACTTTTTGACAGCAAAGGTCCAACGGAACGAATCCGCCGGACACTTTGATCGTGTGTGGGCTTCATCGGACCTTTGCTGTCGAAAAATCAGACAGACTTTAGAAATAGAACATGTTTCAAATCTTTCCGACGCAAAATCGGTCGAAAAATCCGTTCATCTGTATGCTAGTCCGATGGACAAAAAGGGACGCAAGGGCAGCTATTGGCTACTGGTTATGAGCTTCCTTTTTCTAGTCCGGTCGTACGTCATCACGTTCGAATCTGTCGGACTTTGGTGTGATCATGTAAAGGCAAGTCCATTTCGTCGGAACTCCATCGGAACTCCGTCGAAAGTCCGTCGAAAAGTCCTTCGCGGTTCAGTCCATTGAAAGTCCGCTCTTGTGTACACGGCATTCGATTACTTTCTGTCTAGTAAAAACATTGTTATCAGGACAGGAAATGAGTGTAAATCTCTAATTGCAGTAAGGTACCAGTAAAAACCAGGCAGGAGTTCTAATCCTTTCTCATTCCGTTCAAAAATAGAAAGAAAAAAAAAAAAAGATTTTGGCTTGACATACACTTGAGCTTTCATTCACACCTAGTAAATGCTTATGGAAGTGTTTATATGTGCTTTTTTTTAGCACATTTGTATGTGTTTTTGGAGTTTTATAATGCTGGGCTCACACTAGTGCGAATTGGATGTGGTTTCCCGGCATCCAATTCGCATGACAGGAGATTGTGACCAGCTCTCAATGGAGCCAGTTCACACATCTCCGTGGCGGCTACTGAGCGATTTGCTCAGGGGATTGTGCGTCTGACTCAGTTTCAGGTCCGAATTTAGGCAAAAATTTGGGCTTGATTCTTCCCTGAATCAGAGAACAGGGTCGCACTGGACCCCTGCTGTCAGCCGCATCGGTATTAGATGTGAACCCAGTCTAAATGTTTTTGCATTTGTGTGCAAACTTCTGGGTGGGAGGAGAAGAGAAGAACAGTTGTTCAGGTGCAAATATGCACACCAAACGCTTATGTTGCACGTTTCCTTTGAAGTCTATGAGGCCATAACATACAACACAGCTCTAAAAAAAAGCCCATTTACATTTCTGAGCTTTGAGTGGGGAGCTTCCAGTGACTGAGCAAAGAGATGTGTACAACCTGCATTGAAAAGAATAGGATTCCTACTGTTGAGTGCTGTTGTAGGCTTGTGCACACTATAAGAAAATCTGGCGAACATTTTCGTCGGACAAACGATCATACGGATTTCTGATAGTGTGTACACAACTTTCCGAAGCCGATTCTGACCTTCCAAACGAAAATTTCCGAAGGGACGAACTTCAAAAATTTTCTGGAACAGGAACATAATGAACGATTTTCGTTTAATGTGTACCATTTTCTTACGATTTTCGTATGAAAAAAAAAATCAAAAGCGAAAGACTGCACATGATCTTAAACAACAAAAAAAAGTTACTTTGTCGTATGAGAATTTTCATACATTATTACCTTACTCGGTTCTGACTTGCTGTGAAACATCAAGGAAAATGGGATGTTCGCCCTATTTTTTTATAGTGTGCACCCCACAAATACACTGTCAAAGGTGCTTAAAGCGGTTGTATACCTGCCCAGAAATCTTTTTTTTTTAAAAACCAAAAAAACCTGTAAGGCAAAGGCATAATGAGCTAGTATGCACCACATTGTGAAATACGTCGGCATCTGATCCCGGGCCATGCTGAGGGAACTGACATGTTCCCTCTGCGTTTCTTCCGGGTTCGCGGCACCGGTGCTGTGAGTGGCCGGACCCGAGATTATGGGAGCATGCGCACGGGAATCTTCTTCCTGGCAAGGTTCGGCAGCGTCTGCTGGACCTTTAGCCGGGCCTTCACAGCGAATGTGCTGCTGACGTTAGCGGCTACATGCAAAGTGAATATCTCCTAAACCATACAGGTTTAGGAGATATTCATTTTACCTACAGGTACACCCTATTATAGGCTTACCTGTAGGTAAAAATTAAAAAAAAGGGTATGCAATCACTTTAACATCAATTAACAATTTTAAGTAATTTACGTATGAGGTGCAGTCTACTGTGAGATCCATTGACGCTCTTGAAACTACTGGTGTGGTCCACTAGAAATATTCTATAGATTCAAGATATACTGGTATATAAAATTTTAATTTAAAAATGTAAGATATACATATTAAAAATTATAGATTTATATAAGAGAAATTGCCCATGAGTAATTCTCAGCACTCATTCAAGTGAGTTCAAAGTCTGTTGCGTGCAAAGAACAAAGACAGGTGACACGACAATTGTATAAAAGCTGTATGCAGGCTGCAGTCACTGTTACAAAACATGCAATGGCACCACGTGTGTCAGAGGATTACAGGCCGTGTGCTCCACCCCTTATGAACTTCAAGACCTGTCAATGGATTGTTGCTGTCTTGTATCAGTGTTGTATTTGTAAAGCATGTGCACTATCATGTTACACAAGTTCAGTCACCCTTAATCCAGATTTCTTTGCTAAAAAATGTGGTTGGTTTACATTGTCCTTTAAAGTGCAAATTGTTAAGACAAGGTTTCCTGTGTTGGATTATGCTACATCTATCATTGCTTGCAGGAGCTGGGAGACCGCTTTTGTAACCTGCAGGGATGCCCAACCTTTTGAAGAGCAAGGGACACTTAAAGGGGTTTTAAACCTTCCGTTTCTTTCACCTTAATGCATCCTATGCATTAAGGTGAAAAAACATCTGATGATTACAGGCCCCCCCCCCCAGCCCCCCGGTTTACTTACCTGAGCCCTCGAAAGTCCCGCATCGAGAACGCGCTGGCTTCTCGACTCTTCTCGGCCCAGTCTTCTCGGCTCTTTATTGGATAGATTGATAGCAGCGCAGCCATTGGCTTGCACTGCTGTCAATCAAATCCAAATGACGCGACTGCCGGGGGGGGGGGGCGGGACCGAGACATACACTCTGTGTCTATGGATAGAGAGTGTATGAGACAGGAGCACGCCCACAAGGTAACCCGAGCTTCCCGAGGGGGTTATCTATTGCATGGAGGAGCCGAGAGAGCCGCCGTTGGACCCCAGAAGAGGATGTTCGGGGCCACTCTGTGCAAAACGAGCTGCACAGTGGAGGTAAGTATGACATGTTTGTTATTTTTAAAAAATAAAAAATGAACCTTTACAACCCCTTTAAGTGACTTGGTAACTGGTCACGGGCCACAATGAGTGGAGCAGGCACATGACAGGTCCGTGTCCACTCCGCATATGCAGAGTATTTACAGACACAGCCCACTCTCCTCTATGGGACCTCTGATAAAATATGCCCAGATGGAAGGGGATCGGTTTGGAGGTAGGTAGGTGTAAACGGACACAAGTCTGTTTACATTTGCTGCTTCATAGAGGTAAATGGAGGGTCTGATTGGGTTGGACCGATCGTGTGAAAGGGGTCTAAGGCTGCTTTCACACTGAAGTGCTGTGGTTTACCCACAACGTGGGTGCAGAACAGTGCACCTGCGTCTTTCCTGTGGGTTAGCTGCATTTTGCCATAAACTTCTATTATATCCTGCCGGTGCAGTGCATATTCTGAAGGCGCATCAAAACCGGCAGGTAAGAACAGAAGTCTATGGCTCAGTGCAGGTAACCCGCAGGTGCACTGATCAGTTTGAAAGCAACCCGGTAACCACTGCAGAACAGATATGCCCATATATACACTGTGATTTTAGTATTAAACTTACCTTTCAAAACAGTCTTCCATTCGGGTATTGCCAGCTGTTGCTGTCCCAGGCAGAGTGCATTTGGTATCACTCCACCTGTGACAGGAATCATCGCTATACAGGAAGCATAGGCTTATGCGGCTCTGTTCCACAGCCGCTTGCTTCCTCTACCACCGGCATCATTGACAACACGGATGCTCTGGGAACCCACGATCTGGGCTTGCCATCCCAGAGCAGGAGGTTGCTGACCACATCAGAGTGCTCTGCGGTCCAGATGTGGCTCCGGGGCCACTGGTTGGGCACCCCTGCTGTATATAATGATACATTATTAATACATGATTAATACTGAACTGCAGCAAACAGTTACGCACTGAGTTGGAAGCTTATATTTGTAAATGCTTTTACCTGTACAAGTATGGTAAAGCCGAACCTTGGAAAAAGCAAATATTGTTCAAATACAAGAGGCATGTGCATTATTTATTATTATTATTATTATTATACAGGATTTATATAGCAGCAACAGTTTGCGCAGCACTTTACAACATAAGGGCAGACAATACAAGTACAATACAATTCAATACAGGAGGAATCAGAGGGCCCTGCTCGTTAGAGCTTACAATCTAGGAGGGTGGGATCAATAATTGAATCTTGATGTGTTTTGTGTATTTACTTGAGATTTGTGCAGTAATCAGTAGGAAAATTTGCCTTTGTGCAGGAGCCTCCTGTAAAAAAAGACTGGGCACTGCTTCTCTCTCTGCTTGTGCAGGGTGACTGGTCTATTACCCGCCCCTCCTGTAGTTTCTTGCAGGCAGCCAATAGAAGGTGGGCCTGCTGAGTCTTTCCCCCAATTACGCTTTTGCACATGTGGCACTACTTCTGCAAGAGCCGCTGGTTATGTGGACCTATTTCCAGCGATCACAGCATGCACAGACAGGCACATGGCATTTTCAGCATTCTTCCTTAGGCTCTAGAATCAGTCTAGTGGGCTTTCTCTTTTTGGGTTTTCATTGGGAACAGGAACTGGGATAGGGATGGGGAGCATGGGTTACCCCAAAACTGTAGAACTTGAGAACTGCTAGGCTTTTGGCTGCTCTGTACAACAATGCAGGCTGTATTGCACAACCTCAGGCTGCACTGCATTCTCGTGGCTGACTTTTACAACTCCTGGCTGTCTTGCACAACTCCTGGTTGTACTGAGCACTTTTAGCAGTATGGAACACTCCTGGCTGTCTTGCACAACACCTGGCTGTGGTGCACTTGCTTGTGATTTAAAGCACCCCACAGTCACTTCTCCTCTGTATAGCAGGATCCAGTACTCACTCAGTCCCTAGAAAGGTTGAGCTTCATACATAAACTCTCCTTTAGGTCTGCTCATTCTCTAGATCAGGCTCTTTGATAGGCCCCCAGTAGGGATGAGCTTCGAGTTCGAGTCGAACTCATGTTCGACTCAAACATTGGCTGTTCGCAAGTTCGCCGAACACCGAACAATTTGGGGTGTTCGCGGCAAATTCGAATGCCGCGGAACATCCTTTAAAAGTCTATGGGAGAAATCAAAAGTGCTAATTTTAAAGGCTTATATGCAAGTTATTGTCATAAAAAGTGTTTGGGGACCTGGGTCCTGCCCCAGGGGACATGGATCAATGCAAAAAAAAGTTTTAAAAACGGCCGTTTTTTCAGGAGCAGTTATTTTAATAATGCTTAAAGTCAAACAATAAAAGTGTAATATCCCTTTAAATTTCGTACCTGGGGGGTGTCTATAGTATGCCTGTAAAGGGGCGCATGTTTCCCGTGTTTAGAACAGTCTGACAGCAAAATGACATTTCGAAGGAAAAAAAAACATTTAAAACTACCCGCGGCTATTGCATTGCCGACAATACACATAGAAGTTCATTGATAAAAACGGCATGGGAATTCCCCACAGGGAAACCCCGAACCAAAATTAAAAAAAAAAAAAGATGTGGGAGTCCCCCTAAATTCCATACCAGGCCCTTCAGGTCTGGTATGGATATTAAGGGGAACCCCGGCCAAAATTTAAAAAAAAAATGACGTGGGGTTCCCCCTAAATTCCATACCAGACCCTTCAGGTCTGGTATGGATTTTAAGGGGAACCCCGCGCCAAAAAACAAAAAACAAAAAAAAAACAGCGTGGGGTCCCCTCAAAAATCCATACCAGACCCTTATCCGAGCACGCAACCTGGCAGGCCGCAGGAAAAGAGAGGGGGACGAGAGTGCGGCCCCCCCCTCCTGAACCGTACCAGGTCACATGCCCTCAACATTGGGAGGGTGCTTTGGGGTAGCCCCCCAAAACACCTTGTCCCCATGTTGATGAGGACAAGGGCCTCATCCCCACAACCGTGGCCGGTGGTTGTGGGGGTCTGCGGGCGGGGGGCTTATCGGAATCTGGAAGCCCCCTTTAACAAGGGGACCCCCAGATCCCGGCCCCCCCCCTGTGTGAAATGGTAAGGGGGTACTTACCCCTACCATTTCACTAAAAAAGTGTCAAAATAGTTAAAAATGACAAGAGACAGTTTTTGACAATTTCTTTATTTAAATGCTTCTTCTATCTTCCTTCATCTTCTTCTTCTTCTGGTTCTTCTGGCTCTTCTGGTTTTTCCTCCGGCGTTCTCGTCCAGCATCTCCTCCGCGGCGTCTTCTATCTTCTTCTCCTCGGGCCGCTCCGCACCCATGGCATTGGGGGGAGGCTCCCGCTCTTCTCTTCATCTTCTTCTTCATCGTCTTCTCTTCTTCCTTCTTCTCTTCTTCTCTTCTTAATTTTCTTCTCCGGGCCGCTCCGCATCCATGCATGGAGGGAGGCTCCCGCTGTGTGACGGCGTCTCCTCATCTGACGGTTCTTAAATAACGGGGGGAAGGGCCACCCGGTGACCCCGCCCCCTCTGACGCACGGGACATGACGGGACTTCCCTGTGGCATTCTTCCCCGTGACGTCACAGGGAAGTCCCGTCAAGTCACCGTGCGTCAGAGGGGGGCGGGGTCACCGGGCGGCCCCGCCCCCATTATTTAAGAACCGTCAGATGAGGAGACGCCGTCACACAGCAGGAGCCTCCCTCCATGCATGGATGCGGAGCGGCCCGGAGAAGAAAATTAAGAAGAGAAGAAGAGAAGAAGGAAGAAGAGAAGACGATGAAGAAGAAGATGAAGAGAAGAGCGGGAGCCTCCCCCCAATGCCATGGGTGCGGAGCGGCCCGAGGAGAAGAAGATAGAAGACGCCGCGGAGGAGATGCTGGACGAGAACGCCGGAGGAAGAACCAGAAGAGCCAGAAGAACCAGAAGAAGATGAAGGAAGAAAGAAGAAGCATTTAAATAAAGGAATTGTCAAAAACTGTCTCTTGTCATTTTTAACTATTTTGACACTTTTTTAGTGAAATGGTAGGGGTAAGTACCCCCTTACCATTCCACACAGGGGGGGGGGCAGGATCTGGGGGTCCCCTTGTTAAAGGGGGCTTCCAGATTCCGATAAGCCCCCCGCCCGCAGACCCCCACAACCACCGGCCACGGTTGTGGGGATGAGGCCCTTGTCCTCATCAACATGGGGACAAGGTGTTTTGGGGGGCTACCCCAAAGCACCCTCCCAATGTTGAGGGCATGTGGCCTGGTACGGTTCAGGAGGGGGGGGGCCGCACTCTCGCCCCCCTCTCTTTTCCTGCGGCCTGCCAGGCCTGAAGGGTCTGGTATGGAATTTAGGGGGAACCCCACGTCTTTTTTTTTTTTTTTTTTTGGCCGGGGTTCCCCTTAATATCCATACCAGACCTTAAGGGCCTGGTATGGAATTTAGGGGGACTCCCACTTCATTTTTTTTTAATTTTGGTTCGGGGTTTCCCTGTGGGGAATTCCCATGCCGTTTTTATCAATGAATTTCTATGTGTATTGTCGGCAATGCAATAGCCGCGGGTAGTTTTAAATGGCTTTTTTTCCTTCGAAATGTCATTTTGCTGTCAGGCTGTTCTAAACACGGGAAACGTGCGCCCCTTTACAGGCATACTATAGACACCCCCCAGGTACAAAATTTAAAGGGATATTACACTTTTATTGTTTGACTTTAAGCATTATTAAAATCACTGCTCCTGAAAAAACGGCCGTTTTTAAAACTTTTTTTTGCATTGATCCATGTCCCCTGGGGCAGGACCCAGGTCCCCAAACACTTTTTATGGCAATACCATGCATATAAGCCTTTAAAATTAGCACTTTTGATTATTCATGTTCGTGTCCCATAGACTTTAACGGTGTTCGCATGTTCGAGCGAACTTTTTTCCTGTTCGCATGTTCTGGTGCGAACCGAACAGGGGGGTGTTCGGCTCATCCCTAGCCCCCAGCTAAGCCTAGCTTGGACCTAGATGTCTTCAAATAGGCTCCTCTGACTTCCTCTCTGTCTCTCTTCCTCTCCCTTCCCCATGGACAGAGCTCCTGAACAGGGGTCTCCGCCAGAAGGCTGGACTCTGGAACTCTGCATCTTGCTGCCAGACCTCAGAATATTTATGGGCTTTTCCTCCACCTACTGGGCACACCTTCCCAGGGATTGGCCAGAGCTCCATAAATATTCAGACTGCCTGTTCTGCTCTCCCTCCCACTACACTTCCTGAAGTCTCTAGAAGACAGGGGAAAGTAGCAGAACAGCAGCCTGTGAGACACTAAACAGCACCGAGTAAACAACCCCTGCTCCACTGTTTACAGAGGAGCTAACTAAATTTGCCTAGCAGCCTACCTTGAACTTGGAGGGTGCTACACACTGGCTATGTACAGCACAGTGATGATGTTGCCACAACTATGCATCTATGTGTTTGTCCCTCCTGTAAGCAGGTTGTCTTTGTTAGACCTGTGTTAGACTATGAAGTAGAATGGCAGGTCTATGCATGACACAGACACAGCAAGCCACTCAGCGTCCCTACAATATTTAGGGCTCATTCACACTCTTCTCATTCACATTCTCATTTACACCCATTTCATTATAAAATGCATAGGTTTTGATACAATTTGTTTAAATTTTAATGCAACGCAAGATGTATTTTACATGCATATTACATTATCTTAATCTTTATCGGGCATCCTCAGGGCCAAAGCCCAAGGTTCTGTGTTCCCCTAGAAATGGGGAGTATGGTAGCAGCCACAGGTACAAAACATCCCCCTTTTTTTCTTCTTCTTCTTCACCCCCCTTTCCTCTCTCTTTTTAATGCGTTACCAATTACTAAATTATAATGTGTGTTTTTAAAGAGTCACACAAAGAATACAGCAAGCAGGGTGTTTTAAAAACAAAAATGCACTATAGTGTAAGAGCCCATTCACACAGGGGCAACACGACTTCCAGTGCGACTTTGGGAGGCAGCTTGGACACGACTTGAGTATGAATCACAGCACGACTTGGGGCAACTTACAACACAACTTGAAGTCGCCTCCAGGACATGAATCAGAGCTTATCAGCTGTGTGTGAGAAAAAGGGGGCTGGCTGTTTAGTGGAGTAAATTACTTTCTGTTTCCTTCCTGTAAAGTTGCCTCAGTATGAATGGTGATCAGACTTGGAGGCAACTTTGATTGAAATCAATGGGTACAAGCTTCTAGTTGGATTGAAGTAGTACAGGAACCTTTTCTGAAGTCGGAGCGACTGCAGTAGTGTGCATTAAGACGGATCCATTCACTTACATTGATTTTTTCATGTAGCGCGACTTGAGGCGACTAGGGGCGACTTGGGGCAACTTTGATCCAAAGTTGCCCCTGTGTGAATGGAGCCTTAATTAAGTAACACGATAATATAAAAAGCTTCATATAGTAAAAATGATTTCCTCTGTGGTTTTATACGTTTTCTGAACCAGCTTTTTAGTACATTTACAATGCAATGGTGTGAACAGGTCCTGCTAAGCTACAACATAAATGTGGGTTTATAGCTTAGTTACTAGTAGATACAATAACGTTTGTTTCTGTTACTATGGCTAAAATGTATGGTAATCCATAGATCAAAGCAACTACTTCTGGAGCTTTAACTTATAGTTTGCTCAGCTTTCTTCTAAAAGGTACATTCAGTAAAAGATAGTAAAATTAAAATGGCTGTGAAGTTTTTTTTACCTCAACATTTCATATTCCTGATATGTGTTTGTGTTACCATGTACTTTACTGTGAAATTATCCTGTTCTCTTTGCATTGCTTCCTTTGTGTGAAATCACTGGTGATCCTGCCAGTCCCTTTCCTATTTCCAACTGACCCTGTTAGACATGGAGCTACATCCTTCCCAGGATGTTCAGTTTTCTGGCTGTGCTGGGAGCCCATCCTGCCTGTCCTCCAATGGTCAGACTACTGACATGCCCCTCTACACAGCTCTTTACTGGGAAGATCAGTGTACTGCTGTTTCTCTGCTGACATGCCCCTGCAGTCTCTATCCCTACCCAGTGGCGTTGCTATGGGAGTGCCGGGGGGGGCGGGCCGCACCGGGTGACATCCACGTGCGGGGTGACACAGAGACCGCCACCCACCACTACATACTGTACTAAATTGCTTGTGAGCAGGGCACTAAGCCTGTGCGGGGAATCTGCCTGTAGCCACTCCCCCATCTTAATGCCACCCCAACCAGCCCTATGCCACTGCAACCTGTCCTATGCCACCCCAACCTGCCCTATACCATCTTAACCTGCCCTATATCACCCCAGCTTGCCCTATACCACCCTAACCTGCCCTATGCCACCGCAACTTGCCCTATGCCACCGCAACTTGCCCTATGCCACCCAGCCTGCCTTATGCCACCCCAACCTGCCCTATACCACCCCGGCCTACCCTATAACAACCTAACCTGCCCTCTACCACCTTATACTATTATTTACAGGGGCCATTCAGGGGTGTGCTCCGTGACTGTGCTTTGCCTGCAGGGCGCTGGGCAGGATAGACAGGAGGGGGGTGACACCATGTTTTGCTGCACCAGGTGACACCAACCCTAGTGACACCACTGATCCCTACCTCTCTAAGCTTAGGACATATACCGCCCTAAGGGCGAATCGGTGGGTCAGTTTACCTCAATGGTTCACTAACCAATAATGTAGGATTCCTTATTTGTCTTTTATAGTCTGTACCTCTCTAAGCTCCCTATGTAGCGAAGAACAGAGGTCACAATAAAAAAAGGTACCGTATTTATTGGCTTATAACAAGCACTTTTTCCCCCTTAAAATCAGGGAAAAATCGTGGGTGCGTGTTATAGGCCAATCCCCGCCAATTTTGTTTGATCCGAGCGATCGCCGCCGACATACACAGCCGTGTCTAGATTTTAATATGGCGCCGAGACTGCAGGGACTCGGTGGAGCCGAGATACACATAGCCGAGTGTTCTCGGCTCTTCTCTGCGCCGCCCAAAGTCACGCCCAGTCCCGCCCTATGATGGACATAACACAGGTCCAATGGCGTGACTGGGCGTGACTGTGAGCGGCGCCGAGAAGAGCCGAGAACACTCGGCTATGTGTATCTCGGCTCCGCCGAGTCCCTGTAGTCTCGGCGCCATATTTGAATCTACACATGGCTGTGTATGTCGGTGGCGATCGCGGCGAGTACACAAAGCTGCACTGGGGCAAAGCTGCACTGACAAGGCTGCACTGGGGCAAAGCTGCACTGACAAGGCTGCACTGGGGCAAAGCTGCACTGACAAGGCTGCACTGGGGCAAAGCTGCACTGACAAGGCTGCACTGGGGCAAAGCTGCACTGACAAGGCTGCAGATGGACACCGATAACGCTGCATTGATGGGCATTTTAATGTAAGTTTTTTTTCCTTAAACTTTACTCCTAAAAGTTTTTTTCCTTAAAATTCCCTCCTAAACTTGGGGTGCGTGTTATACGCCGTCACGTGTTATACGCCGATAAATACAGGTATTTACCATTTTTTAAAAATATATACACTTTCCCTATTTTTCTTGGTGACCACTGTGATCAGGATTAAATAAGTAGGCCCGGAGCAAAAACAAAGAAAATAGGCGGAGGGCGGGCATGACAGGGTTAATAGGGGAACTTGGTGGAAGAAAGATGATGTAAGGAGGTTTGTGATTGGTGATAGGTGTGGGGTTGGAGCAGAGTTAACTGAGCTGGGGGAAAGATCCTGCCCCAGCTCAGTTGGTTGAGAGGAGCAAGCGTCCCACCCTCCCTCCCTTATCATGTGGTATGTTGGTAATTGATGGGATTAAGTTGGTCTTATCGTATGGTATAAATAAAGTCGTGGCAGTGGCGTGATGTTGGTCTTTGCGGGTGAAGGATTAAACCCCAGATATGTAAGAGATCGGGACCCATCGCTAGTATGAGGCCCGTTGGTGAGATTTCAGCTAACAAGGGTTTTAGCTTGAATTGGTTATTGGTGCACTGCGGGCTATTGGTTGTTTGTCTTCGAGCTAGCTTGTCAGCTGGAGGCCTAATTTTAGTTATAGTACCGCAGTGCCTGAGTGTTTTGAGTTTTAAGTTTGGTGGGTTTTTCCCTGCAAAGACCAATGGGAGTTGTAGGTAAAAGGATATTTCAGGTGTTTATAAGATTATGTTATGTTGAGTTAAATTATTATTATTATTATTGGTTTATGTTTAATAAAGATTATTGGCTGCTACGGCCAATATTTTACTCCATATGGTTGTGGTCTCAATTATTGGGGTAGAAGGTTGGGGTATGCAGCTAGGGGGTGGTTGATAAAAGGGGGTAAGCAAGTGACATCTGTTATACAGTAGTCATGAAGAAAAAGACAACATTTTGAGTTGTCTGTAGAACAGGAATAGAGATGTAAGGAAAAAAACGCGCTAGATCAAATCGCAATATTGATTAAAAAATTAAACATATTAAAAAGTCCAAACAGCAGCAGCTTATTTGCAGGACAACACAAAACATAAATTGGAAGAGAAAAGCTGCGCTATATATATCTAAACAAGCAATGGCTTATAGATAACAAATATGTGTGCATTGATAAAGTCCGTAACAAAACACCCAGGTGAGCTTGATCCAAACTTAAGTGCCGCCACCTAATAGAAAACTCGCTTACCAGATGGCAAGCAAAAGCATGCAGATGGCTATAGCCCAGCCACGGCCTTTGCTTGATAGGAAACGTCCAGACTGATATACCCAGATGAGTCGTCTGTGTACCGCGTTAAACTGTAATCATGGATGACCGGTAGTCCCGGTAACATGCCGGGCGCCTGTCGGGCCCTCCGAGCCCAGCACAGCTCCCGGTCGGAACAACGCAGGACGCACCGCACCAGTGCGTCCAGTGCGCACTGCACCAGGAGAGGCAACAACACGGCACAACACACTGGAGACGGATCACCGGAACCAGGGATAGAGATAAAATCTTCCCATGGGGAGTTGCTTGTTCTAATGACAACAATGACAACAGCTTCAACAAAGAGCTTTTTTTGTTTGCCTGTTTTCCAAATGCCTGTTTTTGCTCTGCTGGCCCATCGTTGGATTCTTTACCTACAGCTCTCGGATGAGACGTCTCCGGCGCCCGCCGATGCGACTTTGGCACGCAGCACCCTGCATCTTTATCATGTCTATGCATCAACCACTGAAGAGACTGAACCCATGAAAAACATGTTGGGTCACCATAGATGCTATGACACACCTGCTATGGATTATTTCATGACTCCATGTAACTATGTAATGGATATGTACATTTGGCCCAACCGTTTGGCATTTTGACATTTTTCCCAGTCTTATTGCTGGCATATTCAATATATCTATACTATGTTTTTATTATTGACTGTGTGGCGCTTCATCCTAATGGGCAAAACTCTGTATTTACATGTTAATGGGGATGGAGGCGCCCCACATTGTACTACCAACCATATCCTTTTTCTTTTCAACAAAGAGCTGTCGTCTCCCTCTCCCCTACCGCAATCAGATGTAGCGGTTGTGAGTGAGGTGGAGAGAAGAAGAGTAAAGGGGAAGGACACTTAGACCCTGTTCACACCTGAGCGTTTTTCAGCTTGTAAAACGCTCACCTCTAAAGCTCCAAAATGCCCAACAAGCAAAATCCTATTCATTTCAATGGCCCCTGTTCACATATGAGCGTTTTGTCGCCTAAAGCAAAACACCTGAAGCTCAAAAAAGTACATGAGTTTCTTTTTGGCAGATTACAAGTGTTTTTGACCCCATAGACTTCAATAGAAACACCTGACTTGAGCAGAAAAATGCTTGTAAAATGCTCAAATAGCAGCTCTCCACCTCTAGTTCCCTCTCCTCCCTCCAGTGCTTTCTATTGGCCAAACAAAAATGCGTGAAACTGTAAAACGCTTTTAATACACTTCTAAATTGCTATAAAAAGCTGCAAAAAAGCTTAAGAAAACGCCTGAAAAACACCAGTAGATCAATATGCTTGGATGTGAATGGAGCCTAACTGCCTGCATGCCTGCAGCTGCTGTTAGAAAGCCTGCCCTCTACCTGGGACAGCAAGAGGGTGCTGCAGCCTGGGGAAAGGAAAGACAGCCCTGTGGTGCAGGTGGAAAAGCTGGAGGGGGGTTGATGGAAATCAGCCCTAGAACTGAGACAAGACCGTGCAGTACTACAAGTCCCAGAGGCAAACTGGGCTCTGGAGAGGAGTAAATGGGCTAGAAAGGTGCATTGCTGGCACAGTCTGATGTGGAGAGTCAAGCAGCGATTTCAGCGAGTTCAACGAGTTCAGCGAGTACAGTGAGTTCGCGACTGCAGCAGAAGACTATGGTCGCTGAGGGATTGCTTACCATTTCCTTGCCTAGGTGGAATCTCACCAAAGATCTGCTGTCCAGGTCTGCGTCACCATAGGACTGCAAGGCCAAATGAGTTGCGGGAGAGATCATCTGTACCCAAAATGTCTGCATTTCGTCTGGGGGCATTGCCACTGTAGTCAGGACAGTTGCCATCACCCTTATGCCGCGTACACATGAGCGGACTTTCCGGCAGACTTGGTCCGGCGGACCAGACTCCGTCAGACAATTTGATCGTGTGTGGGCTCCAGCGGACTTTTTCTTTCCAAAAGTCCGACGGACCTAGAAATAAAACATGTTTCAAATCTTTCCAACTGACTCGAGTCTGGTCAAAAAATCCGCTCGTCTGTATGCTAGTATGACGGACTAAAACCGACGCTAGGGCAGCTACTGGCTATCAACTTCCTTATTTTAGTCCGGTCGTATGTCATCACGTACGAATCCATAGGACTTTGGTGTGATTGTGTGTAGGCAAGTCCGTTCATTAGGAAAGTGCGTCGGAAGTCCACCGAAAGTCTGTCGGATAAACCGTCGGACCAGTCTGGTTGAAAAGTCCGCTCGTGTGTACGCGGCATTACAGATCACAAAATTTAACCTGCTCAGTAGACATGTGCAATTTGTTTAGTCACAAATTTGTTTTTTTAACGAATTTGGACAAATTCATTAATTCGGAAATATTGGAATTTCCGAAATTCGAAAATTCAGAGATTCGGAAATTCGTAAATCCAGAAATTCAAAAATTCGGAAATTCGGGAATACCAAAAATAAGAATGAAAATCCGAAAATTCAAAAGAACGAAAATCTGAAAATAAGAACAAAAATCTGAACATTCAAAAACCCGAAAACTCAAAAATCTGAAATAATAACTAATAATACCTTAACTATTACTAATTATTAAAGTATAGGTATTGGATTTTCCTTTTAAAATTGGCTGTTAGTGAACATAACGAATAAAAATTTATCTGAAGTTACGAATTATCTGTAATAACGAATACCATATCTAAACGAATAGAAAGTAACAAATTAATAATAATAAATAACAATAATAATAATAATAACTTATTATTATTTAGTATTATTTAGTTTCGTTCCATTTGTTTAGATCCAGCATTCTTTATTTCGGATAATTCGTAACTTCAGGTAAATTTGTAATCATTACAGTCACTAACAGCCAAATTTGAAAGCAAATTCCAATACCTATAATTTAATAGTTAGTTATTGTTAGTTAGTTAGTTATTATTTAGAATTTTTGGATTTTTGGATTTTCGTTCTTTCTAATTTTCGGATTCTCCTTTCTTATTTTTGGATTTTTTAATTTCTGAATTTTTGAACTTCCGAATTCATGAATTTACGAATTTTCAAATTTTCAAATTTATGAATTCTGAAATTTCGAATTTCCGAATTTCCGAATTCATGAATTTACGAATTTTCAAATTTACTAATTTTTCGAAAAAAACAAAAAACGAATGAAACGAAAATGAACACATTTTTCAGCAGTGCACGTCTACTGCTTAGGTATACATTGTTCCAGTGGAGGAGATTTTGTGACAGACTTCAGAGTGGGGAGAGGCCTTTGGCTATCTTTGCTATACTCCTGCTTAAAGAGACAGCACCACTGTTTTCTGGGACCCCCAGTAATCCATTCTGAGGAACATTCCCTGTTTTCCTATTGGAATTATAAAAACTTTTTTTTTTTGTTTTAATAAATTCAATTTTTTTTTAGTTTTCAAGAATAACATAGAAAAAAATAAAGCCCATTTACAAAACGCAGAGAAAGTCACAAAAAATTGTACTCCACCTCTAAACCTTCGAATAAAAACTCTGTTAAAAAGTGCTTCAACATAGTCTTGGGCCCAAATACTGGCCACCGATGGGTATACCAATGGCCAGAGAGAGGGTGATAGGGAGGGACTGGAACTTACAGCCCCTTTTGTTAAATATTTAGGGCACCCCTTTAAGTCAGGGCCTAAAAGGTATAGACTTTGCCCCCTTAAACCAAGTTTTGTGGTTTTTGTAATATTCTGTTCGCAAACTGTGTTTAGTGAAACTGTCATTTGCCTCTGCTTGCCATTGTTTGTTATTTTGTTCCTATTTTTTGCTCTGTTGGTCGTGTTGCCCAAATAAATAGTCTTTCCTTCATCCTTGGTGTGTCAGAGGGTGCAGCCTGAAGGGTGGTCTTCACTGGAAACAGAGAGAACGCATACATCAGCGGCTGCTTTGAAGGTAAGCCCTGCACTTGAGATACTTTATATAACCTGCTTTCTTGCAGGAGGAAAGTTTTCGAAGACAAGTTACGTTTCAGAAATACCGTAATTCCTGTAAGGCAATCCCAACCAAGCTTCGTGGTCGCCGGCACTGGTCCTTCCTCTCCCTCAGGGGCGGATTCAGGGGGGGGGGGGCAACAGGAGTATTGCTCCCCCAGAGAAAATATTGATGACTCTGAGGCTGAGCGTTCCCCCGAGAATTTAGAGCCACGGTCGGGACAACTCACAGCCGTTCTCAGCATTAGGAATTACTGCCCACACACTCGGGACTGCACTCTCCGCCCACTGTACCCCCCTAAGAAGTTTTCCAGCCTCTCTGCAGGCTGCTGCTTGAGTGGGAGGGAAGGGGATGTGCCTGACCCCCGAGACCGCGCCCACCTGGAAGAGGGAGATATGAGTAGCTGAGCAGAGGGAGCCAAGTGACTGTGAACTTCCTGGAGGTAAGCTCAGCTAGCAGTACTTCATGGATTCGTTTACAGGCACCTCTATGCTGAATCTGCTGAGTTACTGCAGCTTAGCAGTTGACAAAATGGGATTGCATCTTTTCATGTGGCACAGTGAGAAATTGGGCTCATTAAAGCATTGTGACTGCCCCCTGCTGTGTGCCCTCCTGATCCCCCCCAGTGTATGCCCTCCTGACTCCCCCAATGTGTGCCCTTCTGACCCCCCAGTGTGTGCCCTCCCAACCCCTCCCCCAGTGTATGCCCTCCTGATCTCCCTGGTGTGTGCTCTCCTGACCTCCCCGGTGTGTGCCCTCCTGACCTCCCCGGTGTGTGCCCTCCTGACCTCCCTGGTGTGTGCTCTCCTGACCTCCCCAGTGTGTGCCCTCCTGACCCCGTACTGTGCTCTCCTGACCTCCCCAGTGTGTGCCCTCCTGACTCCCGACTGTGCTCTCCTGACCTCCCGGTGTGTGCTCTCCTGACCTCCTGGTGTGTGCCCTCCTAACCTCCCTGGTGTGCTCTCCTGACCTCCCTGGTGTGTTTCCTCTTGACCTCCCCGGTGTGTGTCCTCCTGACCCCGTACTGTGCTCTCCTGACCTCCCTGGTGTGAGCCCTCCTGACCCCGTACTGTGCTCTCCTGACCTCCCCGGTGTGTGCCCTCCAGACCCTGTACTGTGCTCTCCTGACCTCCCCAGTTTGTGCCCTCCTGACCCCCGACTATGCTCTCCTGACCTCCCGGTGTATGCCCTCCTAAGCTCCCTGGTGTGCTCTCCTGACCTCCCTGGTGTGTGTCCTCCTGACCTCCCTGGTGTGTGCCCTCCTGACCCCGTACTGTGCTCTCCTGACCTCCCTGGTGTGTGCCCTCCTGACCCCGTACTGTGCTCTCCTGACCTCCCTGGTGTGTACCCTCCTGACCCCGTACTGTGCCCTCCTGACCCCGTACTGTGCTCTTGTGACCTCCCCAGTGTGTGCCCTCCAGACCCTGTACTGTGCTCTCCTGACCTCCCTGGTGTGTCCACTCCTGACCCCATACTGTGCTCTTCTGACCTCCCCGGTGTGTGCCCTCCTGACCCCATACTGTGCTCTTCTGACCTCCCCGGTGTGTACCCTCCAAACCCCGTACTGTGCTCTGTTGACCTCCCCGGTGTGTGCCCTCCTGACTCTGTACTGTGCTCTCCTGACCTCCCTGGTGTGTGCCTTCCTGACTCCCGACTGTGCTCTCCTGACCTCCCTGGTGTGTGCCCTCCTGACTCCGTAATGTGCTCTCCTAACCTCCCTGGTGTGTGCTCTCCTGACCCCCCCCAGTTCTGTAAGCAACACCTTATTTTCTGGCAGTGCCCCTCCCGAGACTAGACACTGGATCCGCCCCTGCTCTCCCTCCATATCTGCAATACTATTGGCCCAGTAAGTAAGGGTTATTAAGCAATAATAATGGATATAAGGGGGGGTCTGACCTCCCCAGTGTGTGCCCTCCTGACTCCCGACTATGCTCTCCTGCCCTCCCAATGTGTGCCCTCCTAAGCTCCCTGGTGTGTTTTCATGACCTCCCTGGTGTGTGTCCTCCTGACCTACCTGGTGTGTGCCCTTCTGACCCCGTACTGTGCTCTCCTGATCTCCCTGGTGTGTGCCCTCCTGACCCCGTACTGTGCTCTCCTGACCTCCCTGGTGGGTGCCCTCCTGACCCCGTGTTGTGCCCTCCTGACCCCGTACTGTGCTCTTCTGACCTCCCCAGTGTGTGCCCTCCAGACCCCATACTGTGCTCTCCTGACCTATCTGGTGTGTGCCCTCCTGACCCCATACTGTGCTCTTCTGACCTCCCCGGTGTGTGCCCTCCTGACCCCATACTGTGCTCTTCTGATCTCCCCGGTTTGTGCCCTCCAGACCCCGTACTGTGCTCTCTTGACCTCCCCGGTGTGTGCCCTCCTGACTCGGTACTGTGCTCTCCTGACCTCCCTGGTGTGTGCCCTCCTGACTCCCGACTGTGCTCTCCTGACCTCCCTGGTGTGTGCCCTCCTGACTCCCGACTGTGCTCTCCTGACCTCCCTGGTGTGTGCCCTCCTGACCCCGTAATGTGCTCTCCTAACCTCCCTGGTGTGTGCTCTCCTGCCCCCCCCCCAGTTCTGTATGCAACACCTTATTTTCTGGCAGTGCCCCTCCCGAGACTAGACTCTGGATCTGCCCCTGCTCTCCCTCCATATCTGCAATACTATTGGCCCAGTAAGTAAGGGTTATTAACCAATAATAATGGATATAAGGGGGGGCCTGACCTCCCCAGTGTGTGCCCTCCTGACTCCCGACTATGCTCTCCTGACCTTCCAGTGTGTGCCCTCCTAAGCTCCCTGGTGTGCTCTCCTGACCTCCCTGGTGTGTGCCCTCCTGACCCCGTACTGTGCTCTCCTGACCTCCTTGGTGTGTGCCCTCCTGACCCCGTACTGTGCTCTCCTGACCTCCCTGGTGTGTGCCCTCCTGACCCTGTACTGTGCCCTCCTGACCTCCCCAGTGTGTGCCCTCCAGACCCCGTACTGTGCTCTCCTGACCTCCCTGGTGTGTGCCCTCCTGACCCCATACTGTGCTCTTCTGACCTCCCTGGTGTGTGCCCTCCTGACCCCATACTGTGCTCTTCTGATCTCCCCGGTGTGTGCCCTCCAGACCCCGTACTGTGCTCTCTTGACCTCCCCGGTGTGTGCCCTCCTGACTCGGTACTGTGCTCTCCTGACCTCCCTGGTGTGTGCCCTCCTGACTCCCGACTGTGCTCTGCTGACCTCCCTGGTGTGTGCCCTCCTGACTCCCGACTGTGCTCTGCTGACCTCCCTGGTGTGTGCCCTCCTGACTCCCGACTGTGCTCTCCTGACCTCCCTGGTGTGTGCCCTCCTGACCCCGTAATGTGCTCTCCTAACCTCCCTGGTGTGTGCTCTCCTGACCCCCCCCCCCCAGTTCTGTATGCAACACCCTATTTTCTGGCAGTGCCCCTCCCGAGACTAGACTCTGGATCCGCCCCTGCTCTCCCTCCATATCTGCAATACTATTGGCCCAGTAAGTAAGGGTTATTAACCAATAATAATGGATATAAGGGGGGGCCTGACCTCCCCAGTGTGTGCCCTCCTGACTCTCGACTATGCTCTCCTGACCTTCCAGTGTGTGCCCTCCTAAGCTCCCTAGTGTGCTCTCCTGACCTCCCTGGTGTGTGTCCTCCTGACCTCCCTGGTGTGTGCCCTCCTGACCCCGTACTGTGCTCTCCTGACCTCGTATTGTGCTCTTCTGACCTCCCCAGTGTGTGCCTTCCAGACCCCGCACTGTGCTCTAATGACCTCCCTGGTGTGTGCCCTCCTGACCCCATACTGTGCTCTTCTGACCTCCCCGGTGTGTGCCCTCCTGACCCCATACTGTGCTCTTCTGACCTCCCCGGTGTGTGCCCTCCTGACTGTGCTCTCCTGACCTCCCTGGTGTGTGCCCTCCTGACTCCCGACTGTGCTCTCCTGACCTCCCTGGTGTGTGCCCTCCTGACACCGTAATGTGCTCTCCTAACCTCCCTGGTGCTCTTCTGATCCCCCCTCAAGCAACACCTTATTTTCTGGCAGTGCCCCTCCCGAGACTAGACTCTGGATCCGCCCCTGCTCTCCCTCCATATCTGCAATACTATTGGCCCAGTAAGTAAGGGTTATTAACCAATAATAATGGATATAAGGGGGGGCACCAGGAAGATTGATCAGAAAAAGCATTCCAGCACACGAAGAATTCCTCTGTGGAAGGAAGAGTGGCTGAAATGCCATAGGAAGTTTAATATCTGAAGCACACTGACCTACAGGCAGGATAAGCAGTACTGTCTGAATATATTGCCAGCTGGTCAGCATAATGCATCCCCTTTTGACAAAAACTAAAACAGTCAAGCCTTCTGTGTAGCCAGTGTCATATTATGTTGTATGAAAGGCTGATTTCATTTTAAAAACTTTGCCAGTCTTTTACTGAGGTCAAGAGTTTTCTTCGCTGCATGATCATTTATTAGCATTTGATATGATGCCAACTTTATAATTGCTCCTGTATCCAGCGCGCACAGCTTGCAAAATGGGATCAGGTGTTCTTATTTCTGTCCAAAATGCATTAAAATTTTCAAAACTCTGAGGTAAAAATATAGTCACTAAAGAAAATCTTTAAACTGTGTTTTAAATCTATTATTTTTTCCAATGGGAATGGATATTTATAAATGTATTTGTCTATATCTTCTTGTATTTTCTGAATCTTTCCTGCTTTGTTCCAAATGTCCTACTATTTGACTGGGATCTTTAAAAACATTTTTTTTTTGCTGTACTAGAAACTGTCTCTCAGCCCTGGTTCACACTGGAGTGTTTTGACATGCAATTTGGCATATCAAATCGCATGTCAAATCAGCGGCAATTGCCGTCAATGGCACCATCCTAATCGGTTTGACGCCGCATCTGCGGTGCTGCACTAATTTAAAAAAGTAGTTTCAGTACTACTTTTTGTGATTTCGGGCTGCGATTTACATTGTAGTGTAGTGTAGTGTCCAATGCAGGAAAAATGCAGCATGTTGTACTTTTTTTTCTGGAACTGGAACACACTGAAACTGCAAGCACTGGTGTGAACTATGCCATTGAAAACCATACAACCTACTTTCTATGCGTTTTTGATGCAGTAAAAAAACCGCACTGGACTGCATACCCTAAGCCCAGGTTCACACTGAGCTGCGGGAATGAAGCCTTGCGAGTTCAGCTGAACTCGCATGATTTTACTCCCGCATGTCAGTACCAATTTCAAACGCGATTTCAGAGACATCTGTGCAGGTTTCTTTAATTGTTTAATTGTTTTTAATGCTCCCTAAATAAAATTGTATATTTTTTTCTATTTTTGTCGTTGTACTTTTGCACTTTTAAAATCCCAAAACACTTTATCTTTGATATGCTATGCTTATATAAGATATAATCAAAGGGGTGAACAGCGCTGATCAGCAGACATAAATAGAACCCTCAGAGGCAAAGTAAAAACTTTCTAAAAAGTCCTCATTTGTCTATGAGTTTTGGACAGCAGCGGTCACAGCTACATTTAATTTTTCTTTTTGACTTAATCACTTGGCCTCTGGTCTGTGTGCCTGGATTTTTGTTTTTATGCTTATATAAGGGATGTGGTACTAATTGACTTTCATATGCCCAGCAAAAATCTTTCTCCGTCGTTTGTCAGTACCTGTTGTTATTTGTTGGGGTCCCGCTTTTCACTTGTCATTTGCATCACCTGTAGGCATTGATATTTACATTTTAGAAGTTATTGATAATGCCATATCAATTCCTAAATCATTTTAGTTTGTCTCACATGCCATTTGTACAAGAACAGGTGGAAAACTCTAGGATCTTCTATCTCTTCTAAAATATATAGGGGGGGGGGACGTGGCCAAGCGCATGGAACAGTAGGACGTGTCCTCCTGGAGCTCCCGCACACACCGGACTGATTGAAGCTCTCAGTGCTTCCTAAACCCAGCACAAAGGTCGGTAATGGGGAGGAGAGGTGGGGGAGAAGTACGCCGTACCCCCGATCCACACACTGAGGGGGAAATTAACCGATTTTTTACCTGTTTGGGACAGATTCAGCACGGCCCCCCCCCCATCCAAGATGGCGCCGACCCGGTCTTCAGGCACACATGCGGACTCACAAGGAGCTGCTTCACAGCGCTCCACACCCCACATGAAAACCAGACAGTGTGCCAGGTCCCCTGCAGACTCTGAGAACGGCTCTGTCCGCTTTGCCTGTCATTTTCCTGAATCGCATTTTGAAGCTTGTGTACAGAGACTTGAACGCTCTTACAAGCAGGAGATATCAGAGCTGCGCAGAGATGTTACAAGCAGGCTAGAAGAAGTGGAGCACAATCTGCCTCCACACTACAGTCACATGAAGTCATTTTGCATGAACACACTCTGCAGATTCAGCAATTAATTTACCACCAGGATGACCAGGAAAGCAGATCCAGACATAACAGTTTACGCATCCGTGGCCTCCCTGAGTCTGTGGAAACTAAAGACCTGGCCCCCGCAGTCATCGCTATATTTAATGACCTGCTCCAAAAGGATAAAGGATATCCCCTGGAACTCGATCGCGTACACAGAGCCCTTGACCCTAAAAATCCAAACCTGGAACATCCCAGAGACAAGATTTGCAGAGTACACTTTTATGCGATTAAAGATGCCATCATGCAAGCAGCATGCACCCAAGAGGCCATATACTTTAACGGCACCCAAGTGTCCCTACTGCCAGACATCTCCAAGCTGACCCTGGACATGCGGCGTGCTCTGAAACCCCTTACAGGAGCTCTTCAAGCAAAACATATTAAATATCGCTGGGGTTTCCCATTTAATCTTTTTGCATCCCATGAAGGGAAGTCAGCGACATTCCGCACATTGGGTGACCTTTCGAAATTCCTTGGGACTTTTGAACTACCACAAATCCCCATTCCGAATTGGCCAATCCACGCAGCAACTCCTGGATTCCAGGTCGCAACTGGCTGGCAAAAGCAGCCCAAGAAGAATAAACGTTCAAAATTGGAAGCCTCCAAAGCAGCAGATGGATGAATCTCTGCCACCTGTTATCTGACTAACTATCTCTTTCTTCACAGGCACCAGACCAGGAAAGCTGTCCCGGTTTACAGTTACATTTCCGTTGGGACATTACGTTACTAATATATTTTGCTAATATATTCTCCTTTTTATACGTACAGGTTTTGACTTTTATTTTAGTACTATATCCTCCTCTTACATGAGAGGTATCCCTGCCTGTAACCATTGCTTCCCACTCTATTTCTGGTTTCCCCAAGTCCCCGCCACCTCCTCATAATGCATTGTTATATTTAGAAGCTAGGTAGTTGACCTTGCATGCTGTCAGGTTAATGATGTATGCCCCTAGGTCTTGACCTTCCGAATACTTATCTACAGATATGCAAAATGCACACAGCAATGCAGGGTCCTGAGCTGTTATGTTTATAAAAGAAGTTTAGTACTGTTGCCCGGTGTGTGCAGGCCCCTCTGTGCATTGGCCGCGACCCCCCACATAGGGTTTACAGTGCCCCTAGCGATCTTAGCTGAAATGTTGATCACATTGCTATTAATGTGGCCGTTGAGGCCTTGGTTTTCTTACTCTTTTTCTGCTTCTCTCTCTTTTCCTTCCCTTATACTTACCTTCCACGTCTTCACCACTAGATGTCGCTCTACTACCCCTCTCTGTCCGTCCACCCCTTCTTTGAGACAGCAAGCCTCACCCATGTTAATTTTTGCCTAGCTACCAAACTATTTCCCCTATGGCAACACAAGCCTCCTTGAAAGTCTCCTCACTAAACTGCAGGGGCCTTAACACCCCAGAGAAGAGAAGGCAAATATTATATCATTTTCAGAAGATCCGTACCCAAATTCTCCTCCTACAGGAAACTCACTTTAGGTCTGACACGATTCCACATCTACTCCATAAGCAATATCCCACCTGGTTTCATAGTACCAACCCCTCAGCAAAGTCCAAAGAGGTCTTTATCGCATTCCACGTCTCATTCACACCAGATGTTCTAGACACCCTAATTGATCTATACTATAAATTATGTTTATTCTCCAAATAAGCTACAATTCCTCTCCTCGGTGACCTCTCGCCTGAAACAATTTAGCACGACCAACATGATCCTGGGAGGAGACCTCAATGCCGCCTTCATACCTCGCCTCGATACCTTGACTGGTAAGTCCTCAATCTCCCCGGCCTCTCTGACCAAAATGCTACCATACTTATTCCTAGTGGATGTCTGGAGAATACTACATCCCACCACTAAAGACTACTCATATTATTCCCCTGCACACTCTACATACAGTAGACTGGACTACATCTTCATCTCCCAATCTTTATTAGATTGTTCCCCTAACACTTCCATAGGCCTCACTCTGTGGTCTGATCATGCCCCCATACATATAAGTTTAGGGCGCATCCCTACACACAAGAAGAGAGCCACTTGGAGGTTGAATGGCAACCTACTATCTGACTCAGTCTGCACCCATGACATCATACAGACCATCAAACACTTTGTATCAGACCATGCCCATGACAACACCAACTCACTTACGAAATGGGAGGCACTCAAATGTTTCCTTAGGGGTAAATTCATCCAACACGGCTTGTAGCTGGCCAGCTAAGACCTGTCCTAGGTTGCCAATGTGACTTACATGCATATATAGCTAGACCTTCTAATAACCTTAATACAGTTTATATGCTCACATGTGAGAGATAAAAAGCAGAGTTATAACAGTTGTATATTGTGTTCACAGAAGCAAACCAGAAAGCATAGAGTTAAGCCTTTCTGACTCTCAGGAGTTTTGGCCAGTTACAGCCACTCTCACACTGAGCAAGAGTTTTGGCCAATCACAGCCAGCCTTACACCTATTATTTTGTCTAGAAATTACCCAGAACATTGCTAGATCTCACTATATCAGAGAGAGTGGACCTGAACAGATTGCAGATCCAGCCAGAGTTCAGTTTTATGGAAGCAAGTGGCCAAAATAGGTATTTAATACAGTTATATATATATTACTATTGTTATATAATGTGATTAGAACTGTATACTAAACTAGTTATGTGTTCACTTGTAGTTCCACCAAATCAAACCAAATCAAACCAAACAAACAAATGTTCAAATAAACGAGCAAACAGCAAATTGCAATATCAAACAAGTAAAACTGTTTCTTAAGCCTCAGATATACCTTTCAGAGAGATCATAAAGTGTCTAAGGAACTTTAAAGTGAAAGTATAGATACTGAAGAGAGAAATACATCTACCATTTTATGTAAAATGACAAGATTGAACAGTTGAATTGCCATTTTGTTATACTTTATGCAACATGTTTGTACATACACTGCCTGCTGTTAAATTGTCAGTGTTATATATGAAGAAAAGCTTAAGTTAATAAAGAAGATATCATAAAGGTTTGGTGTGCTCTTTAAACCTACTGCTTTCATAGAACGGCGCTAGAGGAATTATAAAGTAAAAGATAGTCTTGTTTGGACTAAAAGGTCAGAGATTACAATTCTTATAATGCCACAGCGCATAAGGCACTTCATAGTGCTGCGCCTGCCACACGGCTCCCGACTTAAACGTGCACGTACAGCAGGCATTACGCATCTCCTTACCTCGATAGCCACCCTGGAAGAGTCACATAAAAAATCTCCCAATGACAAATTACAACTAGACCTCACTAATGCCAGGAGAGATCTCCTGCAAATTTTTGCAGAACGCTCTATGGTGGCGAGAGATAAGGGGCGATTCGCCCACTACTCGCAAGCCAACAAGTGTGGCAGACACTTAGCAAACACTCTCCAGCTTCGGCAAGCCCGGAAACCTATTCCCTTTATCAATTCCTCCTCCTAAGGTAAAATACTAAATAACTCGGCCATAGCCGAAGAATTTCATCAATACTACTCCACCTTGTATAATCTTACTCCCCAGGCATCGCCACCCAGACCCCATTCGGGTAACTTATTACAAGACCTGTCCTCATATATTCAGGAAACTGCACTCCCAACCATTCCGGCCTTGGACGTGGAGGACTTAGAATCTGCCCTGTCCGAGACTGACTTCCAATTCGCCATAAAAAATCTTAAAAATGGTAAAAGGCCTGGTCCAGACTGGTTCTCCTCACGCTTCTATAAAACGTTTGCACTTTTGCTGTCTCCTTTGCTAGAAAAAGCATTTAACGCTATAGATGAGACTCTTGCCCCCTCCCCCATTCTACTCCAAGCTCAAATAGTAGTTATTCCGAAACCAGGTAAGGACACTTCCCTATGCTCCAATTATAGACCGATATCCCTCCTAAACATAGACTTAAAACTATATGCCAAGATCCTAGCAAACTGCCTCTCACCCTTACTGCCGATATAATACATAGAGACCAAGTGGGTTTTGTCCCTGGACGTGAAGCCAGGGACAACACCACCAAAACCATCCACCTCATAGCATACGCCCAACACAACCACATACCGACCTGCCTTCTCTCCTGTGATGCAGAGAAGGCTTTTGACAGGGTCAGCTGGCCCTTTCTCCAAGCCACCCTTTCCCAGATAGAACTAGGTCCGAAAATGCTTTCACACATCCTGTCCCTTTACTCCAAACCCTCTGCCATGATTTTAGTAAACGGTACTTAATCAGGAAAACTTACGATAGCAAACGGCACCAGACAAGGCTGCCCCCTCTCCCCACTCCTGCTATTAGAGCAAATCCTGACTAGGGATGAGCCGAACACCCACCGGTTCGGTTTGCAGCAGAACTTGCGAACAGGCAAAAAATTTGTTTGAACACGCGAACACCGTTAAAGTCTATGGGACACGAACATGAATAATCAAAAGTGCTCATTTTAAAGGCTTATATGCAAGTCATTGTCATAAAAAGTGTTTGGGGACCTGGGTCCTGCCCCAGGGCATATGTATCAATACAAAAAGAATTTTTAAAACGGCCGTTTTTTTTCAGGAGCAGTGATTTTAATAATGCTTAAAGTGAAACAATAAAAGTGTAATGTTCCTTTAAATTCCGTACCTGGGGGGTGTCTATAGTATGCCTGTAAAGGGGCGCATGTTTCCTGTGCTTAGAACAGTCCCTTCAGGTCTGGTATGGATATTAGGGGAACCCCCCGCCAAAATAAAAAAAAAAATGGTGTGGGGGTCCCCCTCAAAATCCATACCAGACCCTTATCTGAGCACGCAACCTGGCAGGCCGCAGGAAAAGAGGGGGGATGAGAGTGCGCCCCCCTCCTGAACCGTACCAGGCCACATGCCCTCAACATTGGGAGGGTGCTTTGAGGTAGCCCCCCCAAAGCACCTTGTCCCCATGTTGATGGGGAGAAGGGCCTCATCCCCACAACCCTTGGCCGGTGGTTGTGGGGGTCTGTGGGCGGGGGGCTTATCGGAATCTGGAAGGCCCCTTTAACAAGGGGACCCCCAGATCCCGGCCCCCCGTATGAATTGGTAATGGGGTACAAATGTACCCCTACCATTTCACAAAAAAGTGTCAAAAAGTTTAAAAAACACAAGAGACGGTTTTTGACAAGTCCTTTATTAATTTCTCCTTCTTTCGGCTTCTTCTTCCATCTTCTTTCTGCTGGTGTTCTTTTGGTGTTCTTCTTCTTCCTCCATCTTCTTCTTCTCCATCTTCTTCTTCTTCCGCTCTTCTCGTCCTGCATCTTCCTCCAGGCTTCTTCTCCGCTACGTCCGCACGATCCGCCTCAGTGGGAGTTTTCAGCCGTGTGACGCTTGGCTTCTTCTGACACTTTTTATACAATGGAGGGTTCCGTGAATTCCCTGTGCCTCAGAGGAGGGCGGGGTCACCGGGTAGCCCCGCCCTCCATCATATAAGAAGTGTCAGAAGAAGCCAAGCGTCACACGGCTGAAGACTCCCACTGAGGCGGATTGTGGGGACGGAGAAGAAGCCTGGAGGAAGATGCGGGACAAGAAGAGCGGAAGAAGAAGAAGATGGAGAAGATGAAGAAGAAGATGGAAGAAGAACACCAAAAGAACACCAGAAGAAAGAAGATGGAAGAAGAAGCCAAAAGAAGAAGAAATTAATAAAGGACTTGTCAAAAACCGTCTCTTGTGTTTTTTAAACTTTTTGACACTTTTTTTGTGAAATGATAGGGGTAAATTTGTACCCCATTATCAATTCACACGGGGGGGGCAGGATCTGGGGGTCCCCTTGTTAAAGGGGGCTTCCAGATTCCGATAAGCCCCCCCCACCCACAGACCCCCACAACCACCGGCCAAGGGTTGTGGGGATGAGGCCCTTCTCCCCATCAACATGGGGACAAGGTGTTTTGGGGGGCTACCTCAAAGCACCCTTCCAATGTTGAGGGCATGTGGCCTGGTACGGTTCAGGAGGGGGGGCGCTCTCTCGTCCCCCATCTTTTCCTGCGGCCTGCCAGGTTGCATGCTCGGATAAGGGTCTGGTATGGATTTTTGGGGGGACCCAATGCCATTTTTTTTTTAATATTGGCACGGGGTTCCCCTTAAAATCCATACCAGACCTGAAGGGCCTGGTATGGATTTTGTGGGGGACCCCACGCCATTTTTTTTTTAAATTTTGGTGCGGGGTTCCCCTTAATATCCATACCAGACCTGAAGGGCCTGGTATGGAATTTAGGGGGACCCCCACACCATTTTTTTTTAAATTTTGGCGCGGGGTTCCCCTTAATATCCATACCAGACCTGAAGGGCCTCCCTGTGGAAACTTTTATGTGTATTGTCGGACCGACAATTCATTATAGCCGCGAGTAGTTTTAAATTACTTTTTTTCCTTTGAAATGTCATTTTGCTGTCAGACTGTTCTAAACACGGGAAACATGCGCCTCTTTACAGGCATACTATAGACACCCCCCAGGTACGAAATTTAAAGGAATTTTACACTTTTATTGTTTCACTTTAAGCATTATTAAAATCACTGCTCACGAAAAAACGTCCGTTTTTAAAAATTCTTTTTGCATTGATACATGTCCCCTGGTGCAGGACCCAGGTCCGCAAACACTTTTTATGACAATACCATGCATATAAGCCTTTAGAATTAGCATTTTTGATTTCTCCCATAGACTTTTAAAGGGTGTTCCGCGGCTTTCGAATTTGCCGCGAACACCCCAAATTGTTCGCGGTTCGGCGAACTTGCGAACAGCCGATGTTCGAGTTGAACATGAGTTTGACGTGAACTCGAAGCTTATCCCTAATCCTGACATACGTGGTATACAAACCACTTGCTCCCAATGTAAACTTTCCCTTTACGCGGATGACCTGCTTCTCTATGTTACTCAACCCCATATTAATATACTGTCCATACTCGCTGAGATCAATCGATTTGGTAGTTTTAGTAACTATAAACTAAACGTCTCCAAAACAGAAGCACTGAACCTTTCCCTTACGCAATCCACCCTTTCATCTCTTAAAGCCAATTTCTCATTCCAATGGCAGACAAATTCCATATCATACCTGGGAACAGCTATCCCAAAAACAAACAACAGAGATATATGCCCTGAATGTTAGCCCACTACTCACAAAACTCAGACGCCTTACTGAAAACCGAATGGACTTACCAATGTCCTGGTTCAGTTGCATGAACACACTGAAAATGGACATACTCCCTAAACTACTTTATTTATTTCAGGCCCTCCCAATTGCTCACCCATCTGCACTCTTCCGTACTCTCCGTTCTATGGCAATTCGGTTTGTATGGAGGGGGAACCACCCCAAATTGAAACATAAACTCTTATGCGCCCCCACCTCTAAAGGCGGGACAGGCCTTCCAGATTTTGAGCTATATCATACTTCAGCAGTGGTCTCCCGCATCCTGGAGTGGTTTCCCCGCCCTCTGATCAAAGCCTCCACCTTGGTGAAACAAGATCTATCCTCAGCAGACCTCCAAGCACTACTATGGGGTTACGATCGGACTCACAAATCTCTTTCTAAGTTGTCCCCCCCAACCAGGGATGCGCTGGCAATCTGGTACCGTAGAAAAGAGAGCTACTCGCTATCCTCTGAACCAAGCCCCCTCACCCCTCTATTTGACAATCCGGCCCTCCCAGAGGGCAGATTAACCCACATCATAGATAACTACAACAGAGCCTCCTGGCCTACAGCACAACAATTTGTTAACAGCACTCTTGGCACCTTCGTGTCAGACCAAAATAACACAACCTCCAACGTAACGCGGCTAACTCATTTGCACCTGACATCCTACTGCAAAAGACTGCACAACACCAAACAGATACACAGACCTCTGACTGGCTTCAAGCAACTTTGCACACTGTCAGAAACTGCCCGTCATACCCTATCACTGATCTACAAACTGATTTTAGATCAAACTCATGATAACTTACCGAAATACACTAAAGTTTGGTCAGAGGAGCTCGGGAGAGACATAACAGAAGCAGAGTGGGGTAAAGCCTTTCTCTTTACCCACAAATCAGCCATCTCAAGTTACACTCAAGAAAAAAATTATAAATTTGTATCTAGGTGGTATCGTGTGTCAACCAATCTCAGGATCATGTTCCCATCAACCACCGACATATGTTGGAGATGTAACTCAGCAAAAGGTACGTATAGTCACATCAGGTGGGAATATGTTGTACTTCGCCCATTTTGGACTCAAATCTTCCAGATCTACATGGAAATATATGATAAACCGCTCACGCCCCCCTTTTATTACTCTCCTTTCCATATTACCCGATATGGTCAAATCACAAAAAAACAACCTCCAAAAAAATGTTCTCAGTGCTGGGAGGCAATTAATCCCTAGACACTGGAAAACTACCTCTCCCCCATCCCTTATAGAATGGGTTGGCGAGATAAACAATACTATGCTTATGGAGGAGATGCAGTCTAAAGCCCTAGACAAATATGCAAAGTTTTCCTTCAACTGGAGTATCTGGAGGCATTACTCTACTTCAGATAAACTAAAGCTCAGACTCTCAGGGGCGAGTACTCCTTGAGAGGCTAAAGGGCCCCACAACTAAGATCAAGTTGGAACGTAAAATTCCCTATTGGGATGAGGCTCGCTGTCTCTTTCCCTCCCCTCCCCCCCCCCTCTTGTACCCCTCAAGTCCTCCTTCTCCCCATCCGCTTCCCCCCCCTTTTTTTACTATCACTTCTATTCTTCCCTAAACCTGTCTTTTTTGGTTAAGCAGAGCCACTTCATATATATATAGAGGAACACTTACATTTCTGAGTGCCTACCAAGTATTTTATCAGTTCATTATCTGTATTATGTTTCAGACACACACTAGGCGCTTCAACTGCCATGAACAAGTATGGGCTTCTAGTGTGGTGATGTACAGTTAAAGCGACTCTGTCACTTCCCCAAAAAAATAGCATAATTTAGGGGCCTCACGAAAAGTGAAGAGGACATCTTCCTTCCCTTTTATTCTTGTTAAAAGACCAGCGAATTTTGGTAGGCTGCCCTTCCTTGGAATCCATCTGGGGCTTACTTTGACGAAAGGACCTCGAAATACATTTGCCGCGTACACACGATCGTTTTTCTTATCGGAAAAAGATATGACGGCTTTTCCGACGGGATTCCGCTCAAGTTTGCCTTGCATACACACGGTCACGCAAAAGTTCGCTGAAATTACGACCGTCAAGAACGCGGTGACGTACAACACTACGACGAACCGAGAAAATTACTTTCAATGCTTCCGAGCATGCGTTGATAGTTTCTGAGCATGCACAGGGATTTTGCGCGTCGGAATTGCCACAGACGATCACATTTCCGGATAGAAACTTTTCCCGACCGAAAAATTCAGAGCATGCTCTCAATCTTTTGCTGGCTGGAATTCCGATGGAGCATACACATGGTCGCATTTTCCGATGAAAAAATTTCATCGGTCTTTTGCGGGCCGAAATTCGGACCGTGTGTACGCGGCATAAGTGTATGACCAAAAATTTACCGCCCTTCTCAGTAGACGGAATACTGCACAATCTTGAAAAAAAAGGTCACCGCCCCAGGCTTTGAGCCAGATTGCTCTTCTGGCAGAGTTAAAAGTGATAGCCCTCGCTGTGGCTTTGACAGATTCTAATACCACACAAGCCAGATATGCCACTTAAATAAAAACTAGAGGTAAAGCCTCCTTAATCTGGTCCTAAGGGGTATTAGATGAAAGAAGATTGCCTAATCTTCCAAACCAAACATCCAGATTTCTAGCCAGGCAGGTGGATGCCAAGGCCGGACCTTGGGAAAAAGTGGAAACATCCCAAGGTCTCATTAAAAGAGATTCAGTTTTCCTATCCATCTGCTTATTAGCATAACTTTCAATTGCCTCACTTCCTTCAACCTCCGAGCTCGCTTACCCTGAGGAGCGTGGAGAATACTCCTCAACATCTGAACATTCCTTTGGAACTCACATTTCTCATGCACAATTTTGTTATAAGAGTCTACAACCTTGGAACCAATTCTTAGGCTTAGGAGGCTGCTCTTCAGGATTATCCTATGAAAACATGCAGAGAAAAAATATGGCAAAAAAGGAGACATGCAAATCAGCCTATTCCCCCTTTTGACATCCCCACCATGTCACCTCAGATGAAGAAGGCTTAGTCCCAGCCAAGGATGTATTGCCTTTCCCCTTTGGGACAGTACCTTTGGTGTTCACAACACACCCCTCCTCCATGTCAGGGCGTCCTGTGTGCTGGAGTAACGCTGTTCCCTGCAGGGCAAATGTGCACATTAGGGCCAAAACAAGCCGGAAGTGCCATCTTAGAAAACCTCCAGCATCTGAGGTGTACCTGTAGGCTATGGCCACCAGGGGAACTCCACCTCCCAGAAATACATAATCTTGGTACACCCCAGACACCAGAGAAGACTCCTGGAGGCAGAAGTCCAGTTGGAGGGGGAAAACAGTGCAGTCCAGTTGGAGGGGGAACAACTCACATGCACAGGAGACGCTTATAAATTCAGTAGTGTTAGGACTGCAAGCATACACAGGGTGCCGTGAAGAGGCCTTGCAGCTTATGCATGCGTTTGCAAATGCGTGCTAACTAAACCCCTATTTTTAACACAAACTGTTGGACAGGTTAATTTGGTCAGTTGGCAGACTGGTTGGTGAGTTGAGCTATGGAATGTTCTGTTTTTGTCTTTCATGTGATAGCCCTTCCATGTGCTCCTTGCTGTGAAGACCAGTTATAGGTGGGGGCAGGGGCCATTTGATTGTTATAACTGTGTGAGCCCCCGCAACCGGAGCCCTCATGACGGAAATGACAGGCCGGCCAAATCGGCATGACCCCTCTCTGAACTGGCAACAAACTCCTTTTTTATGAGTGGCCGACTGTCCGAACTGCCCCCCCCCCCGGGGATGGGAAAGACCGACCCCAGTCACAATAGGCTAATAACTCCCTAAAACCTGCAAAAAATGTGGCCAAAACTGGCGCTGCGCCCAAGGCCCCGACAGTAGAACGCGCAGCAAGCCGCAATGCTGGAGGCTCCTGAACCTCCTGCTGTCCTGACACCCCCTAAAAAAAACCCTTCTTTTGAGCCCCTAAACTAACCGTCTCACCCTGAGAATCAGACACAGACAGCGACTTACTGGGCTGCTGCCACGCTGAACCACGACCAGCCGTTCGTCCGGATCCCAACTGGCTCTGCAAGGCAGGGTGCCTCACTGTAGACCTCCCGTCATCATCGTCACTGGTGATGTCACTGGGTTCCACAGAAGATTCTCGCTGTGTCGGCAGCCCTTGCGTCCTGTGTTCTGGCGACTCTGGCGCAGGGCTCCAGCCCGAGTCTCCGGCCTTCTCCCCCCTGGTATGCACAGGCTGCGGAGGAATGGAGAACCAGCAGAGGGCGCCCGAACCTTCCTGCTGTTTGTAGCTGATCCGTGTCCCAGCTGAGCTCCTCTCTGATCTGAAGTTCCAGAGAGAGCCGGCGGCTCCCAATCTCCGCGACAGCAGGCAGGTGACGAAAGCGGACCTCCCACCGCGTGGTCCGCAGTGACCAGGGCAGATCTCCCGCTGGCAGCAGCTGAGGGGTTGTGAAACCCCCCACTGCGTGTAACGGATCGTCTCCCATGCCAAGCTCATTATGTCACTCTTTTCCTGCAGGGGGGGCGACCGAAGATGCCAATTCTCCTGTCTCTTTTGGAATGCGAAAGGACTACCTATCTGCAGAAGACCCACTCCTCTGAACCAGTGGCGACCATTGCATTAAGGGCACATGGGCACCGCCCCTTCTCTCCAGCCACCCCCCTCTAGCACCAATAGATAGATTCATGCATTGCATGAATCTATCTATGGCCGCCGCTGCCACCCCCTATTCAGGTGCCCGGACCATTTTCGGGCACAGGGCGCCTGAATTACAGTGGCGGGGGGTGGTTTTGAGGCACCTGAGTAGAGGCTCTAATAGGCATCAAAAAAGGTGACCTGCGAGCGCCATGCTGGGCGCTCGCAGGTCACTCAGCTGTGTTATAGAAGCCAATGAATATTCACTTTCCTAACACTAAACCGCCTCTCCGCCAATCAGGTGCTCGAATCTGTTACCTTTCACCTGATTGGCTGAAACAACAGGCGCTGTGATTGGACACCAAGTGTCCAATCATAGCAGAGGACGGGAAGAGAGGACGGGAGAAGACATCGAGGAGCTGTCCCACGAGACAGGTAAGTGCAGACGGCGGGCCGGCGGGGGGCACACTGGCAGCATTTGATATGGCACAGTGGGAGCAATTGATGGACACAGTGGCTGCAATTGATGGGCACAGTGGCGGCAATTGATGGGCACAGTGGGAGCAATTGATGGGCACAGTGGCAGCAATTGATGGGCACAGTGGCTGCGTTTGATGAGGGGCACAGTGGGAGCAATTGATGGGCACATGGGCGGCAATTGATGGGCACAGTGGCGGCAATTGATGGGCACAGTGGCTGCATTTGATGGCACAGTGGCGGCAATTGATGGGCACAGTGGCTGCATTTTATGGGGCACAGTGGCTGCATTTGATGGCACAATGGCTGCGTTTGATGGCACAGTGGCAGGAATTGATGGGCACAGTGGCTGCATTTGATGGCACAGTGGCTGCGTTTGATGGCACAGTGGCTGTGTTTGATGGGCACAGTGGCTGCATTTTATGGGGCACAAAGGCTGCATTTTTTGGGGCACAGTGGCTGCATTTGTTGGCACAGTGGTGATGGGCACAGTGGCTGCGTTTGGCACTGTGGCTGCGTTTGATGGGCACAGTGGCTGCATTTGATGGCACAGTGGCTGCGTTTGATGGCACAGTGGCGGCAATTGATGGGCGCAGTGGCTGCGATTGATGGCACAGTGGCTGCGATTGATGGGCACAGTGAGGCTGCAATTGATGGGATTTTTTTCAGAATTTTTCAGTTTGTTTGCGCCCCCCCAAAAATTTTGAACACCAGCCGCCACTGCTCTGAACCCTGCCCCTTAAACCACTGCCTCTAATCAGGTAAGGCTACACTCCTACCCAAACACTGACTTAGCCGACCATTCCCTGACCCTGTTCCTCCCTTATGCCGCATACACACGACCGGACTTTCCGGCAGAAAAGGTCCGACGGAATCATTCTGTCGGACATTCCGATCGTGCGTGGGCTTCATCTGACTTTTCCTTTCTAAAATTCTGACAGACCCAGAAATAGAACATGTTTCAAATCTTTCCGACGGAATTAGTTCGGGAAAACCGCTCATCTGTATGCTATTCCGACGGACCAAAAACGACGCAAGGGCAGCTATTGGCTACTGGCTATTGAACTTCCTTTTTCTAGTCCCGTCGTAGATCATTACGTTCTAAACGATCGGACTTTGGTGTGATCGTGTGGTGGCAAGTCCGTTTCAACGAAACTCAGTTGGAAAGACCGTCGGAGTCTATTCTGACGGAAGGTCCGGTAGTGTGTACGTGACATTAGTCATGCAGCCCCTCCGTCCATTTTCTCCTTCAGGTCTCACTATAAAATGAATGTGTAGCTTTGCCCCAAAAAGGCAAAGCAAACATTCATGTTATGGCTTAAACAACAGTAAAGGAGTACCTTTGAAAAGCCTTACCAGCTTTAGATGTTTTAGAGCAGGGGTGTCCAACCTGCGACCCAAGGGCTACATGCGTCTGAAGACAGCTGTGAACGTGGTCCAATACAAAATCGTAAACTTACCTAAAAATGTATATATTTATTTTATTTATTGTTTTGATAAAAATGCGTGTACAACATCTAGTGAACACATGTGGCCAAAGAAAAATTTGACAGTGTCATAGCTCTCTTCACTGGACTTTTATACGTTTTATCTTCCCAAAAAAAAATATCCCACTCTTCACAATCACGCCTTATTCATGTCATCCGTTTTCGGCAGCATCTATATTTATGAGCAACTTTTTTCAAGGATGATGCAAACAAAGGGCAAAATTATAACCAAAATATCTGAGAATTCATTGAGAATTGCTACTAAATCCAGATATTGGTGTCAAATATCGCACTATTTTTATGTTGCCCTCTTTTTTTTTTATAATAAAAAAAAAAATATATAAGTTTTATTACTCAGAGAGGTACATTATCTATATCAGTGATCTTTAACTTGTGATCTGCCCGACTTTTTCTGCTCATCAGCATATTCTTACTGTTAATGTATTTTATGTGTGGCCCAAGACAGTTCCTCTTCTTGCAATGTTCTTCCCAGGAAGGTCAAAAGGTTGGACAGCCCTGTTTTAGAGTTTAATGTTTCTTAGTTATGTATGCTAGAAACTTGTTAGATAATAGGTTTATGGGACCTTCTTGTGGAAGTTTACAGTATTACATATTACAAAAGCAAAGTGAAAGAAAACCTGATAGAAAAATGCAGGATGCCCTTTTCTGAAAATTCTTGCATTTGGCTTACATACCCCCCAACCATCCTGGTCCTGTTTGTTCCAACACCTGTCAGAAGATCCCTTATCAACAGTATCTGTATAGTTCTGGTGCTGAGGATGGGCATGGTAAGTCAATAGCAGTAAACAGAGTCATTTCTGGTAAGTAACCCACTGAAACCCAACTTTCCTGACTATTTCATAGCAGCATACATATGGTTAAGGCTCCTTATCCAAAGTCCCATCAGATCTCATATCAATACATTCATAAAGATGAAGCAACTCCTTCCTTGTGCCATAGCTAAATCCAAGACAGTTTCCACCAGGTTACCTCACCTGTGCAAGGTCCACTGAAGGTGTAAGTAAGGAACATTAGCATTTAGGGGCAAAGCAAACTCTACAGTCCCTATGGTGCATTTCATCTATTTCATTTTAATCACTCTTTAGCAACCATTACATAGTCTAATCCAGCCACAATAGCCCAATACTTACTTTTTTTTTCAAACTTTGAAAAATGTTTTCCGAAATAGGGCGGCGCCATGTTTAGTATGGTTTTCTGAATCCATGTAGAATATCATTTCCGCCCTTTCATGTTTCCCTTCACCGTAATCTTGCCCATTCGCGATCTGACATTACTGCGGCAACCAAGCACCGCCACTCATAGCCGACCTGTTACATTGTTTTTGTGCTTTATATTTACCCGTTCTGCATATATGTTTGCCTGTTCATCCTGCTGCAGCTGATCGCCGCTCTAGGATGCAGAAGGTTTACTCTCCGCGTGATGTCACGTGGTCACATGGGGAGTTCCAGCAAGACTGCACTCTGCAGTCTTGCACAATTTATTAGCTGTGCCGCACGGAGAGGAAATCCCATTTGCGGCACCCTGTCAATAGATGGACTGCACACAGAGCGTCCCGTGAATCAAGGGAAGGGAAGCGCATGCGCTGGTGACGTCATTAAACAAAACAGGATGGATTACATTGCAACTAGGGATGAGCCAAACACCCCCTGGTTAGGTTGGCAGCAGAACATGCGAATGTGCAAAAAGTTTGTTCAAACATGTGAACACAGTTAAAGTCTATGGGACACGAACGTGAAAAAACAAATGCTCATTTTAAAGGCTTATATGCAAGTTATTGCCATAAAAATTGTGTTTGGGGTCCCGGGTCCTGCCCCAGGGAACATGTATCAATGCAAAAAAAAGTTTTAAAAATGGCCGTTTTTTCGGGAGCAGTGATTTTAATAATGCTTAAAGTGAAACAATAAAAACAAAATATTCCTTTAAATATCATGCCTAGGTGGTGTCTATATTATGTCTGTGAAGTGGCGCAGTTTTCCCCTGTTTAGAACAATACCACAGCAAAATTACATTTCTAAAGGAAAAAAGTCATTTAAAACTGCTTGCGGCTGTAATGTATTGTCGGGTCCCGGCAATATAGATGAAAATCATTGAGAAAAACGGCATGGGTCCCCCCCCCAGCCCATTACCAGGCCCTTTGGGTCTGGTATGGATATTAAGGGGAACGCCGCAACCAAATTAAAAAAATAATGGCGTGGGGGGGCCCCCAGGCACTGTATTCTCTGAACAGAAGTATATATGCTATACGGCCTGCCCTATATACTCTGCAGAAAATTGGGCCTTAGGTGTTGGTGGTATCAGAACACTGTAAGCCCTCACAGTTACTCTTGGTGAGTGCAGAAACGGGCCCTGCTGTGAAATACTATATCAAAAATTGTAATTACATGCCCCTGGTAAACAGAGGTAGAAAAATTGGGCCTTTGGTGGTGGTGGTGGTGGTGCCACAACACTGTAAGCCCTCACAGCTACATGCATCCTTGATCAGTAGCTGTGAGTAGCTGTCAGTGCATGCATCCTTAATCAGTAGCCACTAGCGTGGCGAAAAGAAGCCAAGCTCCAATGGCCCTCTGCTGCGTGTGCAGCCGCTGCAGCATTGCCAACATTGAGTTCCACCTGGTGGGCATGTCACAAATGAGGCGGTTGGTGGGCAGGTTGAATTCCCTTTGAATGTCATCCAGCCGAGCACTGGCATTGTATGACCAGCGGAAATGAACACAGACTTTTCTGGCCTGCCTCAGGAGATCCTGTAAGCCTGGGTACCTGCTCAAGAACCACTGCACCACCAAATTCAGGACGTGTGCCAAACATGGAACATGGGTCAAGTGTCCCTGTTGGAGGGCGGAGAGCAAGTTGGTGCCATACAACCATTCCTGGCTGAAGCTGGCATGGCGTCAACCACCTCTGAGCCTGCCCCTGCAGAGCTGACAGAATCTCTGCCCCAGTGTGGCTCCTGTGCTTGCGTAGCCTCTTGAACGCTTACGGAGCACCACTGGTTCAGAGGAAAAATATGCAGAAGAGGCATAAAGGAAGAAGAAGAGGAGGGGGTGGAGGAGAGAGCTGTGGCAGAATCACCACTAGCATTTTGGAGGTGTGGTGGCGGAACAAGCTCCAACAATACTAAACTCTGTCCTGCATCCATCCCAGCTGCCAGCAGAGTTACCCAGTGCACCGTGAAGGAAAGGTAACGTCCCTGCCCATGCCTGCAAGACCATGAGTCAGCGGTAATATGCACCTTACTGCTGACCGCCCTTTCCAACAAGGCCAAAACATTGCCTTCCACATGCTGGTAGAGAGCCGGAATGGTATTACGTGAAAAGAAATGGCGTTTTGGAACCTGCCACTGAGGTACAGCACATTTCACAAATTCACGAAAGGGGGCAGAGTCTACCAGCTGAAAAGGCAGCAGTTGCAGTGCTAGCAATTTGGCCAAGCTAGCATTCAGACACTGAGCATGTGGATGGCTGGGACCGAATTTCTTTTTACGGTTTAGCAACTGGGGTAGGAAAATGTGGCTGCTAAAATCAGATGGTGGTGTGCTGATAGCAGATTGGCTGCAAGTACTTAGGACATCTATTGCTATACCTTCATTCCTCTCAGTGCAGGTTTTTGAGAGGACTGGAGGTATAGTGGGGTTGGAGATCCCAGATGAGGAGCAGGGAGAAGTCCGCCTTTTTCTTTGATGTGGGTTTTTCAAGTGCTGTTGCCAACGGACTGCATGGGAGCTCATCATATGTCTGCTCAAGCATGTGGTGCCCAAGTGGCTGCTGTTCTGGCCACGCTTGATCCGCTTCAGACATAGGTTGCAAACATCAACGGTGTGATCTGCTGCACACGCATCAAAAAAGGCCCACACCAAGGAACTTTTCAAAATCAGCAAGGAGTCAGCAGCACCCTGCACTTGCGGAGCTCTGCGGTGTGATGCAGTAGGGTAGCTGCCCTTAAGCTGCCCCCTAGAGAACATCCTGCCTTGTTGGAGTTGTGCCGCCTCCTCCTCCTCTCTTCTATCAAGCACCCAAGTAGAGTCAGTGACCTCATCATCCCCCCCTCCTCGTCACTGGACCAAACTTGGCAGTATGCTGCAGCTGGGGGAACATGACTGCCAGTTTCTTGTCCTTCTTGGGCACCCCCTCTCTCTAGGCTCACGTTACTCCCTTCCTCAACCTGGGAACCAACATCAGAGCCTTCAAATCGATGCGCATCCTCCAGCAGCATGTACTCGACACTGTGGTTGAATAGTTCGGGGGACTCCTCCATGCATGATGGTGGGGCTACGGAAGGAGTGACTTTGGACAAGGAGCCGGTGGAATAGGCCGCTTTGGCAGCTGCATTGGAAGACAAACTACTCTGAGCCTGGGTGACAGAGTAGTTGCTGCTTGCCCTCTTTTAGTTGCCTGTGAGCGTCTGCCTCTCCTTGGTGGTCTTCCAGACATGATGTATATTTTGTTTTGCAACACCACACTACACTGCATTTTGTACTGCGTACACCACCAGAAGTGTAGTAGCAACTGCACTATGGCTGCACTGTATTGTGTACTGTGTACACCACCAGAAGTGTAGTAGCAACTGCGCTATGGCTGCACTGTATTGTGTACTGTGTACACCACCAGAAGTGTAGTAGCAACTGCACTACGGCTGCACTGTATTGTGTACTGTGTACACCACCAGAAGTGTAGTAGTAACTACACTACGGCTGCACTGTATTGTGTAATGTGTACACCACCAGAAAAGTAGTAGCAACTGCACTACGGCTGCACTGTATTGTGTACTGTACACCACCAGAAAAGTAGTAGCAACTGCACTACGGCTGCACTGTACTGTGTACACCACCAGAAGTGTAGCAGCAACTGTACTATGGCTGCACTGTATTGTGTAGTGTGTACACCACCAGAAAAGTAGTAGCAATTGCACTACAGCTGCACTGTATTGTGTACTGTGTACACCTCCAGAAAAGTAGTAGCAACTGCACTACGGCTGCACTGTATTGTGTACTGTGTATACCACCAGAAGTGTAGTAGCAACTATACTATGGCTGCACTGTATTGTGTACTGTGTACACTACTAGACGTGTAGTAGCAACTGCACTACGGCTGCACTGTATTGTGTCCTGTGTACACCACCAGAAGTGTAGTAGCAACTGCACTACGGCTGCACTGTATTGTGTCCTGTGTACACCACCAGAAAAGTAGTAGCAACTGCACTACGGCTGCACTGTATTGTGTACTGTGTACACCATCAGAAAAGTAGTAGAAACAGTACACCACGGAATGCACTGTAGATATAGGCTACACTGGATGCAGAGTGTATATACAGTCAGGTCCATAAATATTGGGACATCGACACAATTATAATCTTTTTTGCTCTATACACCACCACAATGGATTTGAAATGAAACTAACAAGATGTGATTTAACTGCAGACTCTCATCTTTAATTTGAGGGTATTTACATCCAAATCAGGTGAACGGTGTAGGAATTACAACAGTTTGTATATGTGCCGCCCACTTTTTAAGGGACCAAACATAATGGGACAATTGGCTGCTCAGCTGTTTCATGGCCAGGTGTGTGTTATTCCCTCATTATCCGATTTACAAGGAGCAGATAGAAGGTCCAGAGTTAATTTCAAGTGTGCTATTTGCATTTGGAATCTGTTGCTGTCAACTCTCAATATGAGATCCAAAGAGCTGTCACTATCAGTGAAGCAAGCCATCATTAGGCTGAAAAAACAAAACAAACCCATCAGAGAGATAGCAAAAACATTAGGTGTGGCCAAATCAACTGTTTGGAACATCCTTAAAACGAAAGAACGTACCGGTGAGCTCAGCAACACCAAAAGAGCCGGAAGACCAAGGAAAACAACTGTGGTGGATGACCAAAGAATTCTTTCCATGGTTAAGAAAACACCCTTCAAAACAGTTGGCCAGATCAAGAACACTCTCCAGGAGGTAGCTGTATGTGTGTCAAAGTCAACAATCAAGAGAAGACTTCACCAGAGTGAATACAGAGGGTTCACCACAAGACGTAAACCCTTGGTGAGCCTCAAAAACAGGAAGGCCAGATTAGAGTTTGCCAAACAACATCTAAAAAAGCCTTCACAGTTCTGGAACAACATCCTATGGACAAATGAGACCAAGAACAACTTGTACCAGAGAAGAGAAGAGTATGGAGAAGGAAAGGAACTGCTCATGATCCAAAGCATACCACCTCATCAGTGAAGTATGGTGGTGGTAGTGTCATGGCGTGGGCATGTATGGCTGCCAATGGAACTGGTTCTCTTGTATTTATTGATGATGTAACTGCTGACAAAAGCAGCAGGATGAATTCTGAAGTGTTTCGGGCAATCTGCTCATATTCAGCAAAATGCTTCAGAACTCATTGGACCGCGCTTCACAGTGGAGATGGACAATGACCCGAAGCATACTGCGAAAGCAACCAAAGAGTTTTTTAAGGGAAAGAAGTGGAATGTTATTCAATGGCCAAGTCAGTCATGTGACCTGAATCCGATTGAGCATACATTTCACTTGCTGAAGACAAAACTGAAGGGAAAATGCACCAAGAACAAGCAGGAACTGAAGGCAGTAGAGGCCTGGCAGAGCATCACCATGAAACCCAGCGTCTGGTGATGTCTATGCGTTCCAGATTTAAGGCTGTAATTGACTGCAAAGGATTTGCAACCAAGTATTAAAAAGTGAAAGTTTGATGGATGATTGTTAATCTGTCCCATTGAATAAGTGAGTGATTCCGCGCCACAAAAAATATAAGTAATAGTGATAAATAATGCAGCTACACCCTAAACAAAAATGAATAAAATCATTGACACATCAGGATTTCATCACAATCAACTTTTGAGTTTTTTGATGGACTCTTTTACTTTATAATTGATATATTGAATTTTTCTTTTTGATTATGTGTTAAGATCACTATTGAACACATATATATATATATTTTGCTTTTAGGTTAATGATTTTGTTTATTCAAAACTTTTTCACTCAAGCAGGCTGGTATTCATCACTTGAATGTATCTGTCGGTTATATTGAACAATTATTAGTCTTTTTGATCTATATAATAATTTTTTTAGCGCTCCCCTACCCTTTTCTTTTTTTCACATGTATGCATCAATGATTTTATTCATTTTTGTTTAGGGTGTAGCTGCATTATTTATCACTATTACTTATATTTTTTGTGGCGCGGAATCACTCACTTATTCACTGGTTTGTTTCCAAAATGTATTGTTTTTTTGGGATCTTTATGCACGCAGCCATGGACGTCTTTAGTTTTATGAAAGGACGCCAGATTAATATTGAAGAAATATTTCAAAAAGCACCCAGCCCTAATTTAGATCTTGAAATAGGTTTCAAACAATTACAATCAGATATGGAGAAACAGGTCAGGCTGTGGTGGGACATAGCCTCTTTTGATTTATATATTGAAAAAAACCTCACCCCCAGGAGACTACGGTGGGATATTAACCCTAATGATGGAGTTGAGGATCCCACGTTTTTAGACGAATGGTTCCAGTTTTTCAATGCTTGCGAGCAAAAACTCATGCAAATGATGGTTAGGAGGCGTCAAGCTAAGGGACGCATCCTTGAAGCCAAAATTTCTGAGCTTAAAGAAAAAATGGAGCCATTCCAAGGAACCAAGGAATTTTTAGATAAAGCCCAACAGTTGCATACCCATTTGTCCAAATATGATACTGATATTCAGCAGAAGAAACTTAAGAAATACCAGAGAGATATTAAAGACTTTGAACAGAATCAGGTATATAAGTGGCAAACTGATTTAATCCCAAACAATTCCAATGCACCCCCAGCTGAGCGAGACCTGGAGATGCATAATGCGGTTAGTCAATTAACCAAAGATTTCAATAAAAGGGCGACTCCTCACACTTCAGTGAGAACCCCTAATAAAGCAGTCTCTCACCCCAAAAGTAATCCCCCTCAGAGGGGTAAAAATTACCCCCCACAGAATCATAATAATTATCCTTATCTAGCACCTTATATGGTACCCACATATAACAGGTTTGCACCTCTGTCTAATAGACCATCTGATTATGATTATCAATATCATAATCCAGAACCTAATTATTATCAACCTAGACCCCCTAGAGGTAATTATGGAGGTAACCATCGAGGTCGACCTTATAATTCATACAACTATCATCAACCAGGGGGGGAATGGAGGGAATGGAAAGGACCCTACAGGATCCCACCCACTACACCCCAATTTTCCAAAGAAACTACAGAAAAAGAGGTAGTAGAGGGAGAAGGAGAAAGAAAAAGAAAACGGGACAATTAAATACAGGGATTTTTAATTTATCTGGAGTAGATCTCTCAGAGGAAGAATTACTAGTATTATCGCAAGGGTTAAAATTTGCACCCAGTAAAAATATCAACAAGTTTGACATATTTGTTGATATAGAGAAATTTATCAGGAAACTGAATATTAAAAAACATTTTTCTTCACAACTAAATACCCCTTCCCCTCTCAATGGGATTGAGACCACCTATTTGCACAGTGGACTCAAGAATAACTCAGTATTCAATCCTAAGAAAAGTACTCATCACCATATTGAAGTGTTCAAAAATATGGTCCAAGAGGAAGTAAGATCACTAAAAATCCCAAAATTTTGTGCCAACCAGTCTATCCGTGAAGGTATTAAAAAATTAGAAAACAATAAACAAATAGTAGTCCGACCAGCGGATAAAGGGGGAGGAGTAGTAGTCCTTAGCAAAGAGAATTATAATTTGGAGATGCAAAGATTATTACAAGATACCACCACCTATAAACCCTTGTTGTCAGACCCCACACCACAATATATAACACAGCTCTCTTGTTGGGTAAACAAGGGTCTACAGTTAAATATTCTCAATAAAAAGGAAGCCCACTATCTTATTCCCCGAGCCCCACGCATTCCAGTTTTATATATATTACCCAAGATACATAAATGCAAAGAAAAACCTCCCGGTCGACCCATAGTGAGCGGGATAGGGTCTCTATATTCCCGCGTAGGAGAGTATTTGGATATTTACCTACAGCCACTGGTCATCTGTGGACAATCATATTTGAAAGATAGCCGAGCTCTGATTCAATCCCTACAAGGTATTACAATATCTGCAAACACTCTCTTAGTGACTATTGATATAGAATCACTCTATACCAATATTAAACAACAAGATGCCCTGGTAGCAGTGAAACTAGCACTTATGGATCAATCAAAACTCAAATTGTTGCAAATAGAATTTCTGGTTGAAGGACTGAAGTTGGCTATGGGGAACAATTATTTTTGGGCACTTCATCAGTTCTTCAATCAAGTAAAAGGAGTTGCTATGGGGGCTAGGTATGCCCCCAGTGTAGCAAATATAGTGCTCAACAAATGGGAACAGGAAACCATCTATTACCAACCTAATAAATCGTTAAAGTACTATAAAAGGTACATTGACGACGTCATTCTTTTGTGGGAGGGCACTATATCTGATTTCCAAAAATTCCTTTTGGGTCTGAACAACAACTCCTATGGACTCAAGTTCACTGCTGAATCCAGTTGGGATACTATTAATTATCTAGATCTCACTTTAACCAAACAAGGGGATAGGTTGGTCTCCAAAACTTTTTTCAAGGCTACTGACCGCAATGGATTTGTACCAGTCAATAGCTGTCATCACCCACAATGGTTAGGAGCAGTCCCGAAGGGGCAGTATATGCGCATCAGGAGAAATTGTGATGACATTACTGACTACCATACACAATCCGAGATCCTCACCAATAGGTTTCATGAGAAGGGCTATCCTCTTAAAAATCTCATTAAGACCAAAAATCAAGTTTTGGCCATGAATAGAGACTCTCTTCTAGTCCCTAAGGACAAAGCTCCCTCCCTGGGAGACATCCCCTTTATATCAGGTTTTCATCGTCAATACAAGGGAATGGAAAAAATATTCCAAAAATACTGGCCTATACTTTGTAAAGATAGAGACTTACAGACTATACTCCCCCCTAGACCGAAGTTTATCTATAGACGGGCACCGGGACTTGGGAATATGATAGCCCCCAACGTACCCGATCCTCTCAGGAAACTTTCTACTTTCCTGGACGGATCGGGTTTCCATTACTGCACGAGATGTAAAGCTTGTCGTACCACCAATCGAGTAGGGAAAAAGATTTCCAAATTTCATTCCAAAGTCACTCAACAAGAATTCTCTATAAAACCCCTGATCACATGCAATTCCAGCTATGTCACATATGTGCTGGAGTGCCCATGTTTAATCCAATATGTGGGGCGCACCACCCGCAAATTGAGGGTTCGTATCAACGAACGTGTAACTAATATTTCCAAAGGTTTTTTGAATCACAGCGTATCACGCCACTTTCGCATGGTCCATAATAGGGACCCCCGTTTACTCACTTTTTACGGTATAGATAAGATTGCCCCCAATTGGAGAGGCACTGATCTCAAAAAGGCTGTTTCTCAAAATGAGACCCAGTGGCTGTACCGTTTACAAACGATGCAGCCACACGGCCTAAATATCAAACTGGACCTTAATTGTTTTTTGACCAATGATTAGTTTTTTCTGTTTAATCTTTACAATACCAATTTTCTCCTCTGAATTAGCGATCCAACTTAATCGGTACCAAAATTTTGGATGCCGTTTTTGAGGGTATATATACATATATATTTTTAACAAATTTGCCCTTATTCATGCAACTGTTGGGTATCTGCCATTTTTTCTAACTTTTTTAATTCCAATTGTGAGAATGCCATCATTCAATTTTTATCATTCTTTATTAGTTTTTTATTTTTCAGTAGCCAAGAGCTGGCGAAATATACCATCATAATTATGGTGTCCCTTTGAAATATATATATTTTCCTATTTGTACTAGTATTTAAGATTATTCAATTCGTTGTGGAAGTTTTACTGAACCGCTGTGTTTGCGGATGTTGTTGGAGACGGTTGTGCGGTGTTCTGAATAAGGCACTGAGGCTGGGAAGCATTCAACCCCTCCCCTTATGCAAATTCAACATTATTTAAACTATCTCCTAAGTGACCAAAGTACGCTTCCTGAAGACGTGTTTAACGAAACGTACCTCGAGGCGGTACTTGGTCACGCAACTACATCACATCCCGCTTCCGTGGTTCGCTTGTCCGTCGAAGGTGGAACGCACGCCGTTGCCGCGACCATTCGGGAATCCCTCCAAACAGAGCTGATTTTCTCACTCCAAAAGATACGCTTCTTAGCCTCAGTGCCGGGCGATGGCACCTTCTATGTGAGTAGCCATTTGGCTATGCTTTGTTTTTACTTGTATTTTTAAATAAATAGTGTTACACTATGTTCGGTTCCTCTCCATCTATTTTATATCCCATGCGTGAGACCCTGTGATGTGAGGACAAGAGTCTGGTTTATTCCTCTCCATTGCAGCAAGCATTATCTTGCTAAAGCCTATTTGACCTTTTTTTAATTAAATTGGTCAACTCCATCTGGTAAGCGTACACCTATTCCCATGAGCACATTGGTGTGTTGTTTTCAGTGATGGTGAAGGGATTTTGCTGCTCATGTTTTCTGATATCAAGATTCACATCAGGATTTCATCACAATTAACTTTTGAGTTTTTTGATGGACTCTTTTTTACTTTATAATTGATATATTGAATTTTTCTTTTTGATTATGTGTTAAGATCACTATTGAACACATATATATATATTTTGCTTTTAGGTTAATGATTTTGTTTATTCAAAACTTTTTCACTCAAGCAGGCTGGTATTCATCACTTGAATGTATCTGTCGGTTATATTGAACAATTATTAGTCTTTTTGATCTATATAATAATTTTTTTAGCGCTCCCTTACCCTTTTCTTTTTTTCACAATCTGTCCCATTACTTTTGGTCCCTTAAAAAGTGGGAGGCACATATACAAACTGTTGTAATTCCTACATCGTTCACCTGATTTGGATGTAAATACCCTCAAATTAAAGCTGAAAGTCTGCAGTTAAAGCACATCTTGTTCGTTTCATTTCAAATCCATTGTGGTGGTGTTTAGAGCCAAAAAGATTAGAATTGTGTCAATGTCCCAATATTTATAGAACTGACTGTATATATATATATATATATATATATATATGAGACTGTGTATATATATATATATATATTAATACAGCGCCTGAAATATATTAGAAATAGTACACTACGGAATGCACTTTAGATTTAGGCTACATTGGATGCAGAGTATATATATATAATATATATACGAGACTGTGTATATATATATATATATATATATATATATATACACCGTATTTATCGGCATATAACACGCACTATATATATATATATATATATTAATACAGCGCCTGAAATATATTAGAAATAGTACACTACGGAATGCACTGTAGATTTAGGCTACATTGGATGCAGAGTATATATATATAATATATATACGAGACTGTGTATATATATATATATATATATATATATATATATATATATACACCGTATTTATCGGCATATAACACGCACTTTTTTCCCCTAAAAATCAGGGGAAAATCGTGGGTGCATGTTATAGGCCGATCCCCCCCCCCCCCAATTTTGAGTGATCGGAGCGATCACCGCCGACATACACAGCCGTGTGTAAATTCAAATACGGCGCCTAGACTGCAGGGACTCGGCTAAGCCGAGATACACACCCGAGGGTCCTCGGTGCCGCTTACAGTCCCGCCCATAGGGCGGAACTGGGCGGGACTGTAAGCGGCGCCGAGAAAAGCCGAGGACTCTCGGGTATGTGTATCTTGGCTCCGCCGAGTCCCTGCAGTCTCGGCGCCATATTTAAATTTACACAAGGCTGTGTATGTCGTCAGGGATCGCGGCGATCCCACAAAGCTGCACTGGGGCAAAGCTGCACTGGGGCAAGGCTGCACTGGGTCAAGGCTGCACTGGGGCAAAGCTGCACTGACATGGCTGCACTGACAAGGCTGCACTGGGGCAAAGCTGCACTGACAAGGCTGCAATGCACACTGGGGCAAGGCTGCACTGGCAATTCTGCACTGGGGCAAAGCTGCACTGACAAGGCTGCACTGACAATTCTGCACTGGGGCAAAGCTGCACTGACAAGGCTGCACTGACAATCCTGCACTGGGGCAAAGCTGCACTGACAAGGCTGCAATAGACACTGGAGCAAGGCTGCACTGACACTGAAAAGGATGGACACCGATAACGCTGCATTGATGGGCATTTTAATGTAAGTTTTTCTTCTTTAAACTTTACTCCTAAAAGTTTTTTTCCTTAAAATTCTCTCCTAAACTTGGGGTGCGTGTTATACGCCGGCGCGTGTTATACGCCGATAAATACGGTATATATATTAATACACCGCCTGCAGTATTTTAGAAATAGTACACCATGGAATGAACTGTAGATATAGGCTACACTTGATGCAGAATATATATATATATATATATATATATATATATATATATATACAGTATATATATATATATATGCTAGACTGACTGTATATATATATATCAAATACACTACCACTAACTGAATAACCTGCCTGCTTAATCTAAATCACGCTATCTCTCTGTCCACACCAACAACACTACACAGGGCCGCCGTGCAGGCAGCCTTATATAGTGTGGGGCGTGGACTTAGTCCCCCTGAGCCATGATTGGACAAAGGCACTCTTTGGCACCCTGCTTTTGGCCAATTATGGCTCTCTTAGCAGAGGGAACTGGGATTGGCCAAAGCATGCAGGTTAGGTGCATTCTTTGGCCAATCATCATACAGTAATGCACTGCGATCTCGCAGTGCATTATGGGGCATTCCACGGAGCTCAAATTTGCCACAAACGCCCCATAATGTTCGTTCTTCGGCGAACGGGCAAACACCCGATGTTCGAGTCGAACTTATGTTCGACCCGAACATTGAGCTCATCCCTAATTACAACAAAACAAAACAGGTAAGGAGACAGTTACAAGCAGCAATCATTACTGTTTTTGATGAGGATTTCAATACAGTAAAGATGTGTGGGAGGGGGGGTTTACAACCACTTTAAAAGAGGGCAGGACTGCAAGTAGCGGAGACTTTCAAGGTCACGTTCCAGGCAACAGTTCACGCTTTTCTCACCAGCATCATTGACTGCCAAAGGATGGTTGTTGATGTAGCACCCTGATGCTTAGGCAGGGCTGCTAGTAAATTTACCTGCCAGGTATAGTTGCCTTGGCCAATTGATAGGAGATTTATTTATTTATTTCAGGTACTTATATAGCGCTGTCAATTTACGCAGCACTTTACATATACATCAGTCCCTACCCTCAAGGATCTTACAACCTAGGGTCCCTAACACACATTCATACATATACTAGGGCCAAATTAAACAGGATCTGATTAACCTACCAGCGTGTCTTTAGAGTGTGGGAGGAAACCGGAGTACCTGGAGGAAACCCACCCAGGCACAGGGAGAAAATGCAAACTCCAGGTAGATGGTGTCATGGTCGGGATTTGAACCAGTGACCCTTTTTTGCTGCTAGGTGAAAGTGCTAACAACTACAACACTGGGCTGTCCATCAATTGATTCCGCCCTAATTCTGGAATTACTGTACTTCCTTCTTCTGTCTCTAGATAACCGGGTATCTGGTGGCACTAGATAAGACAAGGGCATTGCAAGGACAGATTAGGAATAGATGGGGTATCTCAGACAATGGGCAGGGATCTTCTTGGGTCCCTTGGCCTGCTGGGAGAGCCTATTTATTTGGGTGAGGTCAGGTGATGGGGGTTCTGTGCCACCTGGATGGCTGTCTAGGTGGACATGTCTTGTGCTGCCCCGGGCTGCTAAGCCAGAGCCTGAGGCCTATACCGGGGGACATCTGGCTGCTAGCCTGTCTGAGGGCCTATCCAGAAGCAGCAGAGCAGCACAGGGTTGGGTTGCAGTCCAACCAGAAGTGACAGTTCTGCCGGCCGGAGAACCTGTTGTGGTCGGAGGTAGAGGGAAAGCTGTCACCACTAAGGGACCATCCACTTTATTACCAGGGAAAATTGTGAGTAGCAGAAGCAAGTACCAGAGCAGTATTCTCAACAAATGGGGACGGTGAAGAATTGGGAAACTTCAGCAGGTGTCAAGCCAGGGACCCAGCCAGCAGAGGTGACGCTTGCAGAGCAGTCTTGTGTGCCAAGCCAGGGACTGAGCAGGCCATTGGGGTGACGTTTGAGCAGTATCTGTGAGTGCCAAGCTAGGGACCCAGCAGGGACGCAGGGGTGACGCTTGAGGAAGATACTCAGTGAGAGGATTGGAAGAGCTCAGGAGATCCAGTGGCAGTGGATCAGCAGGTCTAGGTGATATACTGGGAGCTCAGTTGAGTGAAGATCGAAAGAAGAGATTGTGGGAAAGTGAAAGAGTTCATTGCAACCTTTGTTAGAAACTGTTCAAGATTGTTGCCATAGGAGACAGCATGTCTACACATGCAGATGTGGCATCCGGCTGGTAGCCTTTCCCTGGATGGCTGTCTACCTATAGAAATTGCAACTACTAAAGGGTGTCCTGGCCCTAAACCCTCTCTCCCACAGTTCTGTTTAAGAGACAATAATTCTCTTTGCATTCAAGAAGTGTCTGGCGCCCATTAAGCTACCTTACATTGCACCCACTATGCCTCGTAACCCACTCTACACAGAAGGATGTCAGCTGTCCCTATCTCTGGAGGTCACCATTAGGCCTGGACAGGCCCAGGACTTGGCTACATTGAGTTAAAGGTTCAGTAAAAGATTTCGCCATACAGTCCACAATTGGTGCAACAGGCAGATTGCCTTCTCAGACAGCATCTTCTGGTAAAAACCAGGAAGAGACTTAAGTGGACATGGAGTTTGCTTCGGACGACTCCGCAAGTGGAGAAGATGACGAAGAAGGCAGTGGAGCTTTGGAGTTCACTCTAGTACAGCATTATGTAAAGGCTGTCAGCGAAGCCATTAAATGGCAGAAGGAAGAAAAACCATGTCAGAGGCAGCTAAGAAACTATAAATACCTGAACAGGAAATATTGGCTTTTCTCTTTATGCAGAAAATAGTCTGGAGGAATGGGCTGATATCATGGACTCTCCATATATAATGGAACAAAATGCCCCAATAGTGCAGTATCATTGTAAAACGTTTATTCTATTAAAACAGCTTCAAATCCCATGAGTAAGTCGTTAAGACGAAACGTCGGGACGTGGCTATACGGCAACCAGTTTTTCACACTTGACGCTATACTGGAAGTAACGCTCAGAGGATCACGATCTTTCGCTAGTGAGATTCAGTTCACCTATCCTGTGTCCGCTGAGACCACATTACACCAGTACTTGCTGCTGCAAGTGGGTGCCTCTAGACTTCATTGATTTGAGCTTATGTGAATGAGTGAAATGTTTGAAGCTGTTTTAATAGAATAAACCTTTTACAACGATACTGTACTATTGGAGCACTTTGTTTCATTATATATGGAGAGTCCATGATATTGGATATCATGTCTAGATATCGGTGGATAGGAGAACTGACCTCACGGCACAGCATGCACCTCACATCTGTCTGGCTGTCCACTCATTTGACAAACTCCCATCTCAGCAGCCACTAAGAATAGTCATGTGGAGGAACAAGAAAGTGCCAAGGGCTGTCATGCAGTGCTCATCACAGCAGCTACCCAAGCTTAAAAAAATTAGGTAGTTAAATGTTAGCAGTATAAAAAGCAGAACACAAAAGACACTTTTTAAAAACTGTTAACATCCCCCTTTACAGGTTTACACATAGCCCTAGGCATTCAGGAATGTTTTCATAATTACTAAAGATGTCACATGAGTTTTGAAGCCTCTACTTTGATTTCACTTGGTGTCCATCAAACATGCTTTTTAACGATGTTGAGCATCCAAGCCACAAGACAAAGATATCAGAACACAATGAACACTTTGAACTACAAAGGTAGAAAAATGAATATTATTCTGATCAGCCATCAGAAACTTACTTTACACTAGCCATATGGAAAATAAAGTGGAATTGAGCTTTTTTTTTTTTTTATAGACTAGTGAAGTAAAACCGTATACTTTTTTGCTGTTGTCCCATGGAGTAGAGTCAGGCCACATGATTTGAAAATGTATTTCTACTTACAGTATGCAGCCACATCAGGTTAACACCTATTTTATATTTATTTTTTTATATTTTATATGTTCCTATTCACATAGCACAACTTAAATAAATATTTGAAAATTGCTGCTTATATATATATATATTTTTAAATTATTTATTTTAATTATATCCTCGTACAAAAACAAATTCCGTAAATCCAAACATGGTTACATTTAATGTATACATTTTAAATCCCCCCCCCCATAAATCCTCCCACTCCCCCCCCCTCTTCTTCCCCTCCCCACTCCTCCCCATCAACCCCTTATCAGATATTTCTCCATTTCTCACAATTCTCCCGGTTCACCCTATCTTATCCTCCTACAGCCTCCACATATCTCCTTGTCTTCTTAATTGACTTCTAGTCTTTCAATTCTATTTATCATTCCCTCCATTCCTTCCTCACCACAGTATCTCACATATTCCATGTTGTATGTCTCTTCTACCCTTGAACCAATCCTTTATTGTAGGGCTTTTTATTTTTTGCCAGTGTCTCGGTATCTGACTTTTGGCTGCATTGATCGAATGAGGTATCACAGATTCTTTATATTGTTTTATTAAACTTTCTATCCCGTGGAACAAGCACGTCCAGGGTTCTTCTAATATGTCTCTATTAGTAATTAATTTTATTAACTGTAAGATCTCTTTCCAATAGCTTTTTATTTATGGGCAATCCCACCATATGTGTGACATCATTCCCACTACTTTACATCCTCGCCAGCAATGTGGTGATTTCCCTGTTTGATATTTGCATATTTTATCTGGGGTTATATACCACCTTGTAAGGCATATGTAGTTCATCTCAGCTGTGTTAGTGTCTACTGTGGAGCTGTGTACCAGTCTCAATATTTTTCCTAGTTTTTGTTTGTTCCTCGTGTTCCCAATTCTTTTTCCCATTTTGTTATGTATGGCGGGACCTCCAGCCCCTCCATTTCCATTAAAGTTTTATAAATCTGTGATATACTATTTTTTGTGTTTGATGCTATACTCAGCCGTTCCAGCGGCCTTAAATCTTCTACTGATCTTATTGGTTGTGGCAAAGATGTAACAAAGTGCTTCAACTGGAGGTACCGCCATTCATTGATCACCATCAAATCTGTCTTTAATTCTTGAAGTGTGCATATTTTCCCCTTTTCTATTATGTCCTTTAATTGTGCATTTTCATTTTTTATCCAAGCTCCGAATAATTTACCTTTTCCCGGTGTAAAATAATTTGTTTCTTTCAGTGATATTAATGGAGAATTATATTTCCATTTGCCTTGTTTATGTATTAGGTCCCAAATTCTAAGCACATCTCGTGTCATTGCGTGTGTGTTCTCACCCAGTGTCCTATATTGAGGTGGAATCCAAATGATTCTACTCAACCGTGTATCACTCATTATATTCTCAATTTGTACCCATCTTTTTTCATCATTCTCCCTTGTCCACTCCATTACTCACGAAATTAACACAACATTATACGTTTTTTTTAAAGTCTGGTACCTTTAGCCCACCTTGCTTTTTTTCTCTCCTTAAAGTGGTGGTAAACCCTAAAATAAAAACCTGCAAGACAAAGGCATAATGAGCTAGTATGCATAGCATACTAGCTCATTATGAATTACTTACCTGAGATCGCAGCAGTCCTCTTTCACCGCTCCGGCGACTGAAATCACTCCCGGAGTTACTTCCAGGTATCGAGGCGCTGTGATTGGCCAGAGCCGTAATGACGTCACTCCCGCGCATGCGCTCGGGAGCCGCCGGTAACAGTAACGGCACAATCTAATTGAAGCAGGCACAGTCTAATTGAAGCAGGTTTAGGGTGCAGGTTTAGGAGATATCCAGTGTAGCTACAGGTACGCCTAATTATAGGCTTGCCTGTAGCAAAAAGTGGTTGTAAAGGGTTGTAAAGGGAATGAAATTCTCGATATCCTATTCTGCCAGATAAATGTAGTTATTATATTTTTTAATGTTTTAAAATATGTCTGAGTTAGAGAAATGGACAACATTTGAAATTTGTACATCATTTTAGGTACTATTACCATCTTTATGGTATTCGTCCTATCCATGAGAGGGACCTTGTTGCTATTTTTCTTATTTCTGTTTTTATTACATTTAATAGTGGGATATAGTGTACCTAGTATATTTTTCCTAGGAGTAATGTTAATCTTATTCCTAAGTATTATAATTCTGTCTTCCATGTAATTTGAAATGTACTTTTAATTTTGATAATTCTCCATAATATACAGTATATATATATATATATATATATATATATATATATATATATATATATATATATATATATATATACATACATACATACAGTGGGGACAGAAAGTATTCAGACCCCCTTAAATTTTTCACTCTTTGTTATATTGCAGCCATTTGCTAAAATCATTTAAGTTCATTTTTTTCCTCATTAATGTACACACAGCACCCCATATTGACAGAAAAACACAGAATTGTTGACATTTTTGCAGATTTATTAAAAAAGAAAAACTGAAATATCACATGGTCCTAAGTATTCAGACCCTTTGCTGTGACACTCATATATTTAACTCAGGTGCTGTCCATTTCTTCTGATCATCCTTGAGGCTGGGTTCACACTGGTGCGACACGACAGCCGGCCTACTTTGGATCCGACTTTGCCCTGCGACATGAAGCCGGCATGTGTCGGACTTTCAATGAACGGGGATCCGACTTGGATCCCCGCCAATGCCTGGCACTGTGTTTGGTATGAACCTTTAGGGGGAACTCTGCGCCAAATTTTAAATAAAAAACTGGCATGGGTTCCCCCTCCAAGAGCATACCAGGCCCTTGGGTCTGGTATGGACCTGAAGGGGAACCCCCTACGCCGAAAAAATGGCGTGGGGGTCCCCCCAAATCCATACCAGACCCTTATCCGAGCACGCAGCCCGGCCGGACAGGAATGGGGGTGGGGACGAGCGAGCGCCCCCCCCCCTCCTGAGCCGTACCAGGCCGCATGCCCTCAACATGGGGGGGTTGGTGCCTTGGGGGAGGGGGGGCGCACTGCGGGCCCCCCCACCGCAAAGCACCTTGTCCCCATGTTGATGAGGACAAGGGCCTCTTCCCGACAACCCTGGCCGTTGGTTGTCGGGGTCTGCGGGCGGAGGGCTTATCGGAATCTGGGAGCCCCCTTTAATAAGGGGGCCCCCAGATCCCGGCCCCCCACCCTATGTGAATGAGTATGGGGTACATGGTACCCCTACCCATTCACCTAGGGAAAAGTGTCAATAAAAAAAAAACACAGTACACAAGATTAATTTATTAGGCAGCTCTGGGATCTTCTTCCGACTTCGGGGGGGGGGTGTCTTCATAAGGGGCGTGACCCCAGAGTCCCTGGAAGAAGAGATGAAGAGAAGAAGCGGCGAGACAGCGGCGACAAGACAGCGGCAGCAGACCGGGGCCCCCTGCTGGCAAAAGAGCTGGAAGAAGATAGCGGAGGGGCCCGGGAGAAGAGGCGGAACACCGGGAGAAGTCGGAAGACACCCCCCCCTAATAAATTAATCTTGAAACCTGTGTACTGTGTTTTTTTTTATTGACACTTTTCCCTAGGTGAATGGGTAGGGGTACCATGTACTCCATACTTATTCTCATAGGGTGGGGGGCCGGTATCTGGGGCCCCCTTATTAAAGGGGGCTCCCGGATTCCGATAAGCCCTCCGCCCGCAGACCCCGACAACCAACGGCCAGGGTTGTCGGGAAGAGGCCCTTGTCCTCATCAACATGGGGACAAGGTGCTTTGGGGTGGGGGGGGGCCCGCAGCGCGCCCCCCTCCCCCAAGGCACCAACCCCCCCATGTTGAGGGCATGCGGCCTGGTACAGCTCGGGGGGGGCTCGCTCGTCCCCACCCCCATTCCTGTCCGGCCGGGCTGCGTGCTCGGATAAGGGTCTGATATGGATTTGGGGGACCCCCCACGCCGTTTTTTCGGCGTAAGGGGTTCTCCTTAAGGTCCATACCAGACCCAAGGGCCTGGTATGCTCTTGGAGGGGGAACCCATGCTGTTTTTTTATTTAAAATTTGGCGCGGAGTTCCCCCTCAAGATCATCTGAGCACAAGTCGCGTGCCGAAGTCGGATCATGCGAGACGGCGATCCGACTTTGATCCGACTTCAATGATAGTCAATAGGCTGAAGTAGGATCAAAGTCGGACCAAAGTAGTACAGGGAGCACTTCTAAAGTCGGAACGACTTGTGTTGGACCAGTTAGGATGGCTCCCATAGGGAAACATTACATTTCACACGTCATGCGACATGAGCTCCCAATGTCGGAGCGTTTGTCGGACCAATGTGAACCCAGCCTGAGATGGTTCTACACCTTAATTTGAGTCCAGCTGTGTTTGATTATACTGATTGGACTTGATTAGGAAAGCCACACACCTGTCTATATAAGACCTTACAGCTCACAGTGCATGTCAGAGCAAATGAGAATCATGAGGTCAAAGGAACTGCCTGAAGAGCTCAGAGACAGAATTGTGTCAATGCACAGATCTGGCCAAGTTTACAAAAAAATTCTACTGCACTTAAGGTTCCTAAGAGCACAGTGGCCTCCATAATCCTTAAATGGAAGATGTTTGGGATGACCAGAACCCTTTCTAGAGCTGGCCGTCTGACCAAACTGAGCTATCGGGGGAGAAGAGCCTTGGTGAGAGAGGTAAAGAAGAACCCAAAGATCACTGCACTCCAGAGATGCAGTCGGGAGATGGGAGAAAGTTGTAGAAAGTCAACCATCACTGCAGCCCTCCACCAGTCGGAGCTCTATGGCAGATTGACCCGACGGAAGCCTCTCCTTAGTGCAAGACACATGAAAGCCTGCATGGAGTTTGCTAAAAAAAACACCTGAAGGACTCCAAGATGGTGAGAAATAAGATTCTTTGGTCTGATGGGACCAAGATAGAACTTTTTGGCCTTAATTCTAAGTGGTATGTGTGGAGAAAACCAGGCACTGCTCATCATCTGTCCAATACAGTCCCAACAGTGAAGCATGGTGGTGGCAGCATCATGCTGTGGGGGTGTTTTTCAGCTGCAGGCACAGGGTGACTGGTTGCAATCGAGGGAAAGATGAATGCGGCCAAGGACAGGGATATCCTGGACGAAAACCTTCTCCAGAGTGCTCAGGACTTCAGACTGGGCTGAAGGATTACCTCCCAACAAGGCAATGACCCTAAGCACACAGCTAAAAAAATCAAGGAGTGGCTTCACAACAACTCCGTGACTGTTCTTGAATGGCCCAGCCACAGCCCTGGCTTAAACCCAATTGAGCATCTCTGGAGAGACCTAAAAATGGCTGTCCACCAACGTTTACCATCCCACCTGACAGAACTGGAAAGGATCTGCAAGGAGGAATGGCAGAGGATCCCCAAATCCAGGTGTGAAAAACTTTCTGCATCTTTCTTAAAAAGACTCATGGCTATATTAGATCAAAATGGTGCTTTTACTAAATACTGAGCAAAGGGTCTGAATACTTAGAACCATGTGATATTTCAGTTTTTCTTTTTTAATAAATCTACAAATATGTCAACAATTCTGTGTTTTTCTGTCAATATGGGGTGCTGTGTGTACATTAATGAGGAAAAAATTAACTTAAATGATTTTAGCAAATGGCTGCAATATAACAAAGAGTGAAAAATGTAAGGGGGTCTGAATACTTTCCGTCCCCACTGTATACACACACACACACACAGATGTGTGTTTGAGCTTTAGGGTGCACACCCTAATGCAATAGGCTGCGCACGCCTATGGCTAGGTGTCAGTACATATTCTTACACATCAAACCTCTAATAAAAAGTAACAAAACACCAAAAACGTGTGTTAAAAATATCAATAAGGGGACACTGATGCTAGTGTTCAAAAAAGCATAAATGTTCAGAAGTGTCCTAAAGCTTAAGGCAATAATTCATTCAAAAGTTACCTTAATGGATGTGCTTGAAAGTCTAATAAACATACTCCACACAATTCATGCAGAAAAGGGTGCTTTCCAAATAGTGTTCTTCAGTGGTTCCACACCAACCCCTCATGGGCTGTAACTCACCAGATACTTAGACCCAGGGTTTAGGTGGGTCTAAAAGCACTTTGGTAAATTCCCAAGGTATATATAGGGTATACCTAGTTCCCTTATAGAGCCCCTTCCCTGTCTTTGCAGCTCACAAATGGAAAATCAAACACAAGATCACTGTGCAATTAATTTATTATGATAAAGCTTAAACAAATGTAAAAAGCTTCCACTCACATGCAGCAGTGGCCAAGTCAGCACCCAGCACTGCTGGAATGCGCGCCACTTTACCATATTGCCATAGCGGCGCTTGGTGGCTTGTAGAGGGATTACACTTCTGGATTCTGCTGTGTGCAGGCTTGGGCACTGCTGCATGTAAGTGGAGCCTTTTTACCTTTTGTTTATGTTTTATCATAATGGGTTGCAGAATGCACTTTGTTTGGTTTTCTGTTCCTGAGCTGCAAAGACAGAGACAAGGACTATAAAGGGAGCTGGCTATACCTATACCCTGACTTAGAATTTTAAGCACATCCATTAAGGTCACTTTTGAATTAATTATTGCCTTAAGGACATTTATGTTTTTTTTGAACACTAGGATCAGTGTCCCTTTGTTGGTATTTTTAACATGTTTATGGTGCTTTGTTCACTTTTTATTAGACGTTTGATGTGTAAGGATATGTACTGATACCTAGCGCTCGTCCATTGTGGTAATTTTGGTGTAGCAAGGTCCCGGGTCCCCTTTGGTGTGATGAGAACCTCCAGAGTTAGGGACAGCTGACATCCTTCTGTGTAGAGTGGGTTACAAGGCATGGTGGGTATAATGCAAGGTAAAATTATGGGCACCAGACACTTCTTGAATGCAAAGAGATTTATTTTCTCTTGAACAGAACTGTGGAAGAAAGCGTTTAGGGCCAGGACACCCTTTAGTAGTTGCAATAGTAATTAACAGACTCCGAGACTTCTATAGGTAGACAGCCATGCAAGGAAAGGCACCCAGCAGGACACCACGTCTGCATATGTAGGATTGCTGTCTCATATGGCAACAGTCTTATAACAGTTTCTAACACAAGTTGTAACGATCTTCTGTACTTCCTCTACAATCACTTCTTGTAGATCTTCACTCCACTGAGCTCACAGTCTCTCCTCATTAGACTTGCTGATCCACTGCCACTGGACTGGATCTCCTGAGCTCTTCCAACCTTCTCACTGCGTAATTTCCTCAAGCGTCACCCGCGCTTCCCTGCTGGGTCCCTAGCTTGGCACTCACAGATACTCCTCAAGCCTCACCCCACTGGCCTGCTTGGTCCCTGGCTTGGCACACAAGGCTGCTCTGCAAGCGTCACCTCCGCTGGCTGGGTCCCTGGCTTGACACCTGCTGAAGTTTCCCAATTCTTCACTGTCCCTGGTTGGTGAGAATACTGCTCCGGTACTTGCTTCAGCTACTCACGATGGTCCCTGGTAACATGCTTGATGGTCCCTTAGTGGCAACAGCTTCCCCTCTACCTCTGACCATGACAGGTTTTCCAGCCAGCAGAACCGTCACTTATGGTTGGACTGCAAGCCGCAGTCCCAAACCCTACGCTGCTCTCTTGCTTCTGTATATGCACTCAGACACCCTAGCAGCCAGATGTCCCCGGGATAGGCCTCAGGCTCTGGCCTAGCAGCCCGGGACAGCACAACACATGTTCACCTAGACAGCCATCCAGGTGGCACAGAACCCCCATCACCTGACCTCACCGAAATAAATAGGCTCTCTCAGCAGGCCTGGGGACCCAAGAAGATCCCTGCCCATTGGCTGAGATACCCCATCTATTCCTAATCTGTCCTTGCAATGCCCTTGTCTTATCTAATGTCACCAGATACCTGGCCATCTAGTGACAGAAGAGAGAAGTGCAGCAACTCCAGAATTAGGGTGGAATCAACCAATCTTCTATCAATTGGCCAAGGCAACTATACCTGGCAGGTACATTTACTAGCAACCCTGCCTAACCATGAGGGTGCTACATCGGTTTTCATCTAAGTGTGTTTAGCACTAGATAGTGGGACAAGCTGCAGGTGTAGTTAGACAAAATATGGCACAATGTAAAGTATAAGCCAAAAGGATGATAGCATAGCTTCACAACAGCACAGGTTTCCACATCTATACTGCAGTGAGTACGTAGGGTGTGGACACCAAAGCAGCACAAACACAAAACATGACAACATAGACACATGAAAAAGAAACGTATGGACGACATGTAGCAACACACAGGCAGGATGTCTGGCAAAATAATCACCTGGTTATAAAAATAAAAGTGGGAAATCCCTGTGAAAAAATACTTCATGTCTGAGTGTGGCCCCAGAGAGGGGAAACAAGCTGGTAGTTGCTAGTAGCAATGGCAAAGATTGGTTGAGATTGGGACGGTGATGTAAGGGAGGTGGAATACAAAATGGGATATATGGTGGGTGAACCAACGTGTCTTTCAGTTCTAGAAGGCAAGTAAGTACATATGGTGTGACAGCCCCATAATATCAGCACTATTGCTGAGAAATCTGTGAGTATGCAATTTGTTAATCCAGAGCAGTTCGCGCAAATATGGTATGCTGTGTGCTGTACTTAACGGCTGAAGATACAGTTCCTCTGAGAGAAAAAAGACTTGCTAACTGTACTGGCGTATATGATGTAGAATCACTCTATACCTCGATCCCCCAAACCTGCGGAATACAGGCAGTTGAGGCCTTCCTCAACTTACATCATCAGAACGAGTTTCTGGTAGAACTGTTGGACTTCGCTTTGTCCAATAATTATTTCCCTATAGAAGAGAGACAACTATGTACACGTACCTTTAGCAGTGGTGTATTTAGGTTTTGTGCTGCCCTAGGCCTGACTGAACTTGTGCACCCCCTAATTTAAATATGACCCATCCCTCCCTGTCAAGGCCACACCCCTTCCTGTTTAAGACCCCTATAATCTGTAAACCACACCCCCTCCTCCGCCGCACCATTCAGAAAGCGCAGCGTGCTTTGCACATGTGCAGTAGGGAATGGGACATAATGGCAGCAACAGCACCCAAGAGCCAATCCACAAATTGGCTGGGGTGTCGACATCGTGGGAACCCTGGACAGGCAAGTGTCCTAATATGTAAATAGAAAGAACCGCGCTTGACCTAAAAATATGTAACTAGCAGCAGCATATAGTGCGATCACACCAAAATAAATAGTCCAAAAAAGAAAGCTGCGCTCAAACAAAACAGTCTATGTAATGACATCAGAGAGATTTTGAGATCCTTCCAGAATAAACAGCACCGCCACTGTGTACTTTGAAGCAGTAGTGACAATCCACCCTAGTAGTTAAAACCTGCTTACCAGATGGCAAGCATAAAAGGGCAGGTGGCTATAGCCCAGCCAAGGCCTTTTAGCTTGCTGGCACTCCCGGTGTTCGTGTGGGGGGTAAAACTCCAGATTCACTTGTGTTGCCACATGTCACCATTCACCACGAAAACCACGGATGACCCAGAAGGAAGAAGAACTCACCATAGTATAAAATCCTCACCCTGCTCTTCTCCAATGATCAGATTTGTCTTGACACTGTCCACCCACACAGCCATTTACTTGGAAGATCAACGTGCTGCTGTTTGTCCTCAACCAGCTCTCTGAGCTCCTTATGCAGCAGGTGACCATATACGTAACAATCTGACCAAAAGACTCTTCACAGAATCGTACCATGTGATCGAATCTGTGAAGTACTGATTTGTGTGAACCACTTGGAAAATTATGTCACGCTTTTTCAAGGCAGGAACTGTCAAATCTTAATAAATGAACATTGGGGATTATTTACTAAAACTGAAGCATTCAAAAACTGGTGCAGCTAAGCTTCAGTTTTAGTAAATAATCCCCAATGTTCATTTATTAAGATTTGAGGTTTTAACTACTAGGGTGGATTGTCACTACTGCTTCAAAGTACACGGTGGCGGTGCTGTTTATTCTGGAAGGATCTCAAAATCTCTCTGATGTCATTACATAGACTGTTTTGTTTGAGCGCAGCTTTCTTTTTTGGACTATTGAAGTGTCCTAATATTAAAAGTCAGCAGCTACAGTATTTGTAGCTGCTGACTTTGGGCCCTTTCACATGGGCTGTCCGATCAGGTCAGTCTGTCACTTTTTCAGGCGGACCTGATCGGACGCTTTATTAACTTCTATGGAGCGGTGGATGTCTGCTGACACCCGCTCCTATCCGATCCGATCCTGTCTGCAAAATCCAGACGGATGAAAATGGACAGGCGGATCCATTTTCATCGGATCCCCCCATAGAGAACAGCGGGGCTCTGACAGGTCTGTCCCTGCATAGTGAGTGGAGATGGACCTGTCATCTGCCTGCTCAGCGGGGAACAATGGAGCGATCCCCCGCTGAGCAAAGCTGAGTCCATCGGTAGGACCGCCCATGTGAAAGAGACCTTTTAAATTTTAACCTCCCTGGCGGTATGATTATTTCGGATTTTAGGTGCTGAAAGCGGTACCATTATTTTGCATGGAAATTTGGCGTTTTATATTGTAGGTCTGTAATTCTTAACAATAACACACTTAAATCTGTCCAAACAAGAGTCTAGTAGATATCCCGGGTATGATAAAGTTTGAAACACAAAAACATAAATTATAATATAATAAATAAAAATAAATAATTAAAAAAATAAATATAAATAGTAATAAAATAAATTTCCCCACGATTCACTATCGCTCAATTCTGCAAGTGTTCTAATTTACTATCGCTGTTTTCTAGCTGGTCTAAAGCCATTTTTGACGTAAAGGGACACTTTTTGGTTGCTATGGACAATCTCCAGTTTCCAGGCAGAAAGAACAGTATATGCAATATAAAACTGCATGCAGGGCATGGGCCAAAGCACTGGGGACAAAATGTGAAATGATTTCATACAGTACTGTAATCTGTAAGATTACAGTACTGTATGTGTTATGATTTTGACATTTTTTGAATTTGCCGCCAGGCTCCGCCCCCTTCGCTACGTTAGCAGGGAACGGAGCCTGGCACAGAGAGGCTTCTGGCAGAGGACAGAGCCCACGGACACTGCAGGGGACATCGCAGGATCCCGGGGACAAGGTAAGTAATGCCACACCAGGATCCTGCGATGTAATCCCGAGTGTGGCTCGGGGTTACCGCTAATGGTCCTGATTTTTAACCCCGAGCCACACTCGGGAAAACCGCCAGGGAGGCTACCACGGGGGGGGGAGGCGGAACTCCTCTTTAATGAGTTTGAAATCATTTCAGCATGCATGGTGCACTTTGAACATGCTGAAATCAATGCAAACTCATTAAACAGTCCACATTCAGTGAAATTTCATGCACTGCAAAGTTTGCAGTACATGAACTTTTACTGAATGTGGACTGTTTAATGAGTTTGTAGCATGGATCACTTTGCAACATCATGATCTGTATATTTACAGATTGAGCACTAAGTGATTGGCTGCTTGGCACACGTACATTACAATAGTAATATAAATTAATTGAAATAGACGTGAACAAAATGCTTTAGGAAATAGTGGAAATAATGGAGTGAGAATCAAACAAACATCCAGTCTATAGGCAGCTGCTAAAAAAAATCCAGATGAGATCCAAACATAAAAATATAGCAGAAATGAGCACTGTTAATTTCTGCTATAGCAATAGAAATTAATTTCACCTGTTGTCCTGGCCGCTGCCTGGGGTTCCCCTCATGCTCCTCTCACCCCCTCCTCCCATCATCACAGACACCTGGGCCGGGAGAAGATGCAGCCAGTGAACAAAAGCCGCACGAAGGAGGGTAGGCGGAGCATTAGGCTCCGCCTCGTCAGTCAGATGGAATGCAGCCAGTCACCGACCATTTATGGGGACGCCAGTCGCTCCACTCCCCATGGCCAAGCACGCCCAAACAACTGCTGCCCATAATATTTACTAGGGCTGCACTACATCAAGACGGGAGATGGGAGGCAGTCACAGGGGGAAGCTGGGGGAGCCAGGACTCAGTAGGACGGGTCAGGGGGGGGGGCTTTTTCTCGTGCCGGGGGGCGGCTTTCCTGCCGCCCACCACAAAGTGCCGCCCTAGGCCTGGGCCTTGTCGGCCTAGGCCAAAAGACAGCACTGACGTTTAGTAAAGAGACCACAGCCAATACCCTCTTAAGAGCAGATAGCCACCATCCCCCTTGGTTAAAGAATGGGATCCCAGTGGGCCAGATTTTAAGGATAAAAAGAAAAAGGCACTAAAACAAGCGAATTCAGGAAGGATGAACCTGATATGTATGGGAGGTTCCGTGAGCGTGGTTATTCCCATGGCCAAATCTGTAAGGCTAAAAAGAAGGTAGCAGGTCGAAGTAGAGAGAGTCTTCTCTCCATATAGACCAGTAACAAAAGTAAAGGACTGACAAATTCAAGCCCGGTGAGAATAATAACAGCATTTGGAGCACAGTGGAACACAGTGCATAGTATATTCTGTTAAATAGTCCCGGCTTGGAGGCCATAGTGGGACCAACTCCCAAGATGGTAGCTCGTCGGGCAAAAAATCTGGGTGATATGCTGATACAATAAGAATTTATCAAAGAACCAAGCACCAACTGGCTGTCAACATACCCCAGAACTAAAGGGATGTTTTCCTGTAACAAATGTCAGGTATGCCCCTTTGTGGCTAGAACCAAACTTTCCAAGACACACTAGGACAAAACAGTTATGAAATCAGAGATCTAATTAACTGCTCCACAATAAGAGTGATTTACATGATTACCTGCCCCTGCCCGAAAATCTATATAGGGAAAACCAAAAGACCTTTAAAAGTCAGAATAGGCGAACACTTGAGCGAGTTTAATGAAAAAGACCCCGAGAAACCCCTAGTGAAACATTTTTCTTGATGCCACGGAGGATGTACAGTAGGCATGGAGGTTAAGGGGATCTAAGTCCTTAAATTACCCACTAGGAGAGGTGACTTTGACCGTATACTCCTCCAAAAAGAAAAATGGTTGAAATACAGGTTAAAGTCGCTTGTGCCAGTGGGCCTGAATACAGAGTTAAATCTCCAGGTCTTCCTGGAAAGTTGATTAAATCCTTGCTATGCTTCTGCAATAGGCCCCCTTAAGCTATATTTGGACCATAAGCGGTTTATAACATGCTTTATCGCCTTTTCTTTCTATAAGTAGCTAAGAATGGAACAGATAATTAACTAAAAGAGTCTATTTTCTTATTGTTTATATAAACCCCCATTGGCTAATGGAAATCACCAATACCAAACAACTGAAAACATGATAAATGTCCCTTTAAATGTTTTATGGATGGGCGGTACCATCACAAAGAAATCACTGTTATAAGGTAGTGATGGTTACCGGCCTATTAACGTCCAGATGAAGCTACATCTATGGGTACTAGTGACTGGACGCTCCCTGCACTGGTCTGATTTCATCTGAACACGTAGAACTTCTACCACTGAGGCCGCACGTACCTTCACCTGCCTGTATTACATCACTGGGACCCTTGCTCACCCAAGACATATACCCCAGTACAATTAGCAGGAACTCTATCTTCAGGTGTTAAGTACAGCACACAGCATATCATATTTGAGCAAGCGGATCTGGATTAACAAACTGCATACTCCCAGATTTCTCAGCAATAGTGCTGATATTATGGGGCTGTCACACTAAATCATATGTATTTACTTGCCTTTCAGAACTGAACGACATGTTGGTTCCCCCGCCATTTATTCCATTTTGTATCTCACCTCCTTTACATCACGGTCCCAATCTCAGCCAATTTTTGCCATTGGTACTAGCAATTACCAGCTAGTTTCCCCTCTCTGGGGCCTCAATCAGACATGATGTGTTTTTTCACAGGGATTTCTGGACGTTCTTTTTCATGTGTGTCTATGTTGTCATGTTTTGTGTTTGTGCTTGTTTGGTGTCCACACCCTATGTACTCACTGCAATATAAATGTGGAAACCTGTGTGGTTGTGAAGTTGTGCTATCATCCTTTTGGCTTATACTTTACATTGTGCCATATTTTCTCTATCAATAAATTAGATTTTTTAGATACACTCTAGTATGATCCAATTGTTACTAGAGCAACCCCTTTTTCCTGGTGCTTTACACCTGAACCTGCTTTCTGCATTACGTTTTGGTTACGGTAACTAACAACGCCTGATGTGGTGAGTGATCTATGAGTGACCACTATATTATAGTGGATCAATTCCCTGACATACCCGTTCCTCTGTTCAGTTTATATGCAGATGTAGTTAGCAAGAGTTTAGGGGTGAATCTGTGGCGCACTGAGTAGAATAATTTGTTAATAAATTATTAACACCTCTCTTCTTGTGGATGCTGTGCTAATACTATGGACAATGTTCACTCAGCGTTTGCAGCTAGAGCAAGTCAACAGGAGCTGATCTCTGATCTGCAGGAAATGAAGCTGACTGCCACTTTCCTTGGGGTGGGGCAGCAGTGAATATTGTGCACTCCTCAGCCCATGCCATGTTATGATCTGTGACAACCAGAAAAACCTCGTATTTGCATTCCTGGGTGGCTGATCTGGGCTCTAGATCAACAAGTTTGGTGTAGAATTCCCTTTAAGGTTGGTCCCTGTTTGGTAATAGCTGGACACAGCTATAAGTAAGTGACAGCAGACAAAGTAACAATGATAGATGCCTTCTGAGACAGAAACATTTCTAATTTGATCATCAGACAGCAGGGAAGCTAAAACAGCAGGGAAGCTAAAACATGCAAGCCTAGAAGAGGAAATATCGTAGGAACAGGAAGAGCACACATCCACCCTCAGAGTACCAAACATGGCTCTTTGAAACATAGAAAAGCAGTGACAGAAAAAGGACCATTTTTTTAAACTTTTTTTGTCTGAGTATAGATCTATGTTTGTCCCAAGCTTGTTTGAATCCACTTATTGTTGACTGACTCACTACCTCTGCTGGAAGTCTTTTCCAAGCATAGCAGTGTTGCCAACCGTCCGTTAATTTACGGGCAGCCCGTAAATTTCAGCCCATTTTCGGACTGCCCGTAAATGTCCGTCACGGGCAGCGTTGCCTGTAAAAATATGGCTGTGTACACGCTCGTCTATTTTCTGCCGGGCAGCGCATGCGCAGTGACGTAATGGCGCCATCCGGCACCATTTTTTAAAAGAATTGCAAGGCAGTCGGGTGATGGTCTCGGCGGCACTGTCTAAACGCCTCGCCACAGCAGAGGAGGTCAGGATACTCAAAGGGGTAATATAAAGTGGGGCAGAGAAGGACACTACACTACCGTGGGGGGTGAACAGTGGGCATAGGAGGATACTACACTACCGTGGGGGATGATCAGTGAGCAGAGAAGGATACTACAGTACTGTGGGGGGTGAACAGTGGGCAGAGGAGGATACTACACTGTCGAGGGGGTTGAACAGTCAGCAGAGGAGGATACTACACTACCGTGGGGGGTGAACAGTGGGCAGAGGAGGATACTACACTACTGTGGGGGGGGGGGACAGTGGGCAGAGGAGGATGCTACACTACCGTGGGGGGTGAAAGGTGGACAGAGGAGGATACTACACTACTATGGGGGGGTGAAGTGGGCAGAGGAGGACACTACACTACTGTGGGGGGGGGGGGGGTGAAGTGGACAGAGGAGGACACTACACTACTGTGTGGGGCAGTGTTACCAGCCGTCTGTTAATTTACGGACAGCCCCTAAATTTCAGCCCATTTTCAGGCTGCCTGTAAATTCTGTTATGGGTAGCGGCACCCGTTAAAAATATGGCTGTCTGCAGCCTCTGACCATCTCTTGTACCATGTCCGCAGCCTCTGACCATCTTCTGTACCATGTCCACAGCCTCTGACCATCTCCTGTATCATGTCTGCAGCCTCTGACCATCTTCTGTATCATGTCTGCAGTCTCTGACCATCTCCGACTAAATGAGCCCTGCAGGTTGCACCTGAGAGGAGGTCAGTGACAGCGCCGGCAGGCCAGTCTGAGGAGGGGGTCACTGATGTAAGGGGGGAGTGAATCCAAAAATGTAAGGGGGCACTGATATAAATGTTCCCCCTTATATCAGTAACCCCCCCCCCCTTACCTTAGCATATTCACTCTGCGGAAGGTGGTCTCTGGTCACCAGAGCTCTTCCCACATGAGAGTTCCCGGCATTCCTCATTAAATCAGAGTCTGCAGGATTCCCCCTTACAGTGTAAGGGGGAACTCAGTCTGCGGACCCTGATGTAAAGGGCAATGCTGCAGACCCTGATGTAAGTGGGAACTCTGATGTAAAGGGAACGCAGGGGACTCTGATATAACGTGGTCTCTGGTCATGTTTAAATGGTCATGGTTTAAATATTGATATTTGCACTTTTTAGCACTGAAAACGGCCATTTAGGTACTTTTTGCAGTGTCATAAAAAAATGTGGCTCTGTTAATATATTTCATGATTTTTGCCAGTAAAAAATTGGTGTTGTTTGTAAATTTTGGCATCCTGCCAGTAAATTTAACTTTGGGGTGTTGGCAACACTGAGGCATAGACTACACTTTCAGTAAAATAATACCTTCTAATATTAGTTTTGAACTTTCCTTCTGCTAGCTTGAGGTCATGTCCCCATGTTCTTGATCTTGGCTTCACATTGCAAAATACTGCCCTCCTGAACTTTATTTATTCAGTTGATATATTTAAGGTCTCAGTCATGTTTCTCTTTCCCTTCCTTTCTACAGACTGTACATAAGTTCCTGAAGTCTCTCCTGATATATTTTATTCCTAAGACCTCTCACCATTTTTGTAGCCTGTCTCTAGACTCGTTCTGTCTTATCAATATTTTTATATAGTGAGATCTCCAGAACGGGACACAATATTCTAAATGAGGTCTCGCTAAAGATCTTTATAGGGTAAGCAGGATCCCATTCCTCCTGCTGGTGATCACTTTAGTGATGCATCCTACAATTTTAATTGCTTTTTCCACTGCCACAAGGTTTGCTCATTTTGCAATTATCTGAAATAAGTACCACAAATCTTTTTCCTCTTTAGTGCTGGCCAACACTGTACCCTCAATATTGTAGTCTATTAAGGAGCCTTTTTCCCTAGGTGCATTATTTTACATTTAGAAACATTGTAGTGAAGTTTCCACTGCTTTTATCCATCTTAAAGCAATGCCAAATAATGTTAAATGTTACAGACACCTCCAGGGATGTCAACCCTATTACACACCTTTATGTCATCAGCAAAAAGACATACATTGCCCACTAAACCCTTAAGTTGGATACACACTATACAATTTTCTTTTGATTTTTTTCCTTTAGATTTACCAAAACAATATAATATGAGGTCAAACCTAAACAATTTCAATTTGTATGCAATCAGACAGGCCCTAGCACTACATCGTTGAAGGTAAATATGAAGGAAATCGAACAACAAAAGTTGTATAGTGTGTATCCAGCTTTAGTTATATCACTTACACCATGAGTGACTGGTCTCTGTTCTGAATGAATCCCATTTACAACTATACTCTGATATCCATCCTTTAGCTAACTGCATATTCATTAAATCACCCAAGGATAGAGATGTAAAATTTCCAGAACTTTTAAAGCCATGGGAAAAAAAATGTCCCTGTTTTTTTCCGGGAAAAAATATTTAGGAAAAATGGAAAAAAAAAATTCAGTGTGGAGAGGTTTTACAAATTGAAAGTAATTTTGTTACACTGGGAAGGTGAACTACAGTATACATAAAAGAATTATGCTTGAAATAAAAGTAGAGCTTATTCAGTAAATATAGTAAACTTGTTTTTTAACATTTTATTTTTTCTTACAAATGGAATAACAAGGACTGTATATGTTAAGAACATTTCAACTATACATCAGAACAGGTAACCCCCCCCCTCCCCCTTTTCCCTTGTAATTATTTAAAAGCTCACGAACAATATGCATTGTCAATTATTGACAATGCTGATCCAGAAGCATATATTGCTCTTGGATGAGCTTGATCATTTTTCTCCTGATTTTCAGGTGTCATTTTGGGAGGCCTTGGTTTGTAACACTTACTTGAAGATGCTGCTGGTGAAGAAACGCTTTGTGATGATCCAGCAGCAGCAGAAACAGTGTTTCTGGAATGAGAATTCTGGAGGGAAAAGCTACTCGCATTTCATTATGGTCCTCATCATTTAATTTCATAAACCATTTACTGACCAGACTATAGTTAAACATTATGCTGTGATGGTGGCGAACATCAATAGGAAACATTTCAAGGTTCAAAAAAAGATTAACTAATCTGCCAGACAAATTTACCTGTCAATTGAGGCCTGAGAGAATAGAAATGATCATCTACCACAGTGTTTCTCAACTCCAGTCCTCAAGGCGCCCCAACAGGTCATGTTTTCAGGATTTCCCTCAGATGAAACGGCTGTGGTAATTACTAAGGAAGTGAAACTGATCAAATCACCTGTGCAAAATAATGGAAATCCTAAAAACATGACCTGTTGGGGCGCCTTGAGGACTGGAGTTGAGAAACACTGATCTACCATATCCCAACAATTACCCAACTGTAGGAGGTACAAAATGGAGCCCATAATGAAACTATATTGGAGCCTTTCCCCTGCAGTGCCCCCTAGTGGCAAAACACATATTTCTCGTGTTTGAGAACTGCATTGAAAAGTACAGTGTTACTTGAACTGTATTCCAGGGTTTACAAAAATGTAAGACTTTACATAAAGTCTCAGAAATCTTTCTTTAAGGTCTTCATATTGTATCGTTTGAATAACATGTTATAGATATATTACTTATTATTGTAAAAGAACATATTCCACATTTCTTTTTATTTTCAGATTTTTGTGGAAAAAACAAAAATGGCTTTGAAAAAAATGGAAAAAAAACATTTTTTCCCAATTCTTCATTGTTTTTTTTACATGTCTTCCCATTTCTCCCCAAGGGTTAAGTCATAACTTATGCAACTTTTTTTATTTATTAGATCTTTACAATTGTATGCAAAAGTTTAGGAACCCCTGACAATTTCCATGATTGTTATTTTTAAATATTTGGGTGTTTGGATCAGAAATTTCATTTTGATCTATCAAATAACTGAAGGACACAGTAATATTTCAGTAGTGAAATTAGGTTTATTGGATTAACAGAAAATGTGCAATATGCATCAAAACGAAATTAGGCAGGTGCATAAATTTTGGCACCCTTGTCATTTTGTTGATTTGAATACCTGTAACTACTTAGCACTGATTAATTGGAACACACAATTGGTTTGGTGAGCTCATTAAGCCTTAAACTTCATAGACAGGTGCATCCAATCATGAGAAAAGGTATTTAAGGTGGCCAATTGCAAGTTGTTGTTCTCTTTGACTCTCCTCTGAAGAGTGGTAACATGGGGGCGTCAAAACAGCTCTCAAATGATCTGAAAACAAAGATTGTTCTACATTATGGTTTAGGGGAAGGCTACAAAAAGTTATTGCAGAGATATAAGCTGTCAATGTCCACTGTGAGGAACATAGTGAGGAAATGGAAGACCACAGGCACAGTTCTTGTTAAGACCAGTGGCAGAAGTGGCAGGCCACATAAAATATTGGAGAGGCAAAGGCGAAGGATCGTGAAATCAAGATAGGCGATGTCCACAGCACCACCCTGGCCCAAAACATTAGTGATATAGTGAAAAAAAACCATCAGCTTTATCTAATATGATCTGCCCTCAGTAAAGCCATACTGCTTTGGGTCTAGCAAATTGTATGTTCTTTTTTTTGAAAATGTATATTTATTAACATTTTTGCACACATACAGTACAACATATACAAAAACTCCCCTCCTCCCCTGGTCCCTGTGCAACATTTCAAACAATACAGGATTACAATCCATGCTCATAGCCCTACCAATAAGCATTGTTATACCTAGGCAGTATATATTACACTGACTCATCACATAACCAGACATCCGCAGGGCATATAATAATGTCATTGCGTGCACAGATTTGTTTCATACTCGTTTGAAAATCACTATCACTATTCTTATTAGATCTGGGTATTTTGAGAGCCACTAGATCTTTAACCACCATTTCCTTAAAAATTTGAATGGATGGGGCCACAAAGCCAGGAGGATTAAATAAGGAGGCATTAGAGAGTTTGGTGTGGCAAATCTGAGCCGCACCTATTCTCCCGTCTTCTGAAGAGGGTGAAGGCCCACCCAAATGGCTTCGATGCTGAGAACTGACAGTAGTTGTCTCACTGGACGTTGAAGTATGAGTTATACTAGTACCAACTGGATGGCTTCGACTACCAGTGGGATTCAGCAAGAGGTACCTCTTAATGTTCATCTTGCGAATAAACTTATGAACATCAATAAAAGTCTCGAATTTATTTAGACCCCTTTCACACTGGGGCAGTTTGCAGGCGGTATTGCGCTAAAAATACCGCCTGCAAACCGCCCCTAAACAGCCTCCGCTGTTTGTTCAGTGTGAAAGCCTGAGGGCTTTCACACTGAAGCGGTGCGCTGACAGGCCGGTGAAAAAAGTCCTGAAAACCACTTCTTTGGAGCGGGGAAGTAGCGGTGTATTCACTGCTCCTTCCCTGCTCCTGCCCATTGAAATCAATGGGACAGCGCGGCTATACCGCGGTAATACCGCGGCTATAGCCGCGCTGTACGAGCGGGTTTAACCCTTTTTCGGCCGCCAGCGGGGGGTTAAAACCGCACCACTAGCGGCCGAATACAGCTGCAAGAACAACGGTACAGCAGCGCTAAAAATAGCGCTGTTGTACCGCCGACGCCCCCACCGCCCCAGTGTGAAAGGGGCCTAAGTGTACGAGAGGGTGCAAATTTTAGCCCTTGATTCAAAACTCTTTGTTCACCTTGAGAGAGTTGAGCCGAGCTAAGATTGAAAACGCCACTGATGTTTATCGTTTTCTTCTCTTTGGCCCTGATCCTCCTCCCCCTCTGGTGCCCCTCTTTCTTCGTACCCCCTTGTGGGCCTGGTATTGTCCATGGGAAAAAAACATGATTGCTCAATTCTCCCAAAGTCCGAGGGGGACTCCAAATGCTCATGTCTCTGTCTCATAGGAAAATTGACAAGTTGGTTGGGATGCCTAGTGATAACAGAGTCGGCCTCAAAATTATCATCTCGATAGGAAAGTGGGGCAAATCTGTTTTGAAGAGGGATGTGGTTGCCCCTAGGCGTCTGTCTGTTAGAACCCATAGGGTAACCCCTAGGGGTTTGACTATTGGCCCCCATATTGTAACCATTGGGATAATGACTAAAGTTGTCTCTGTAATGCCCCGTACACACGGTCGGATTTTCCGAAGGAAAATGTCCGATCGGAGCGTGTTGTCAGAAATTCCGACCGTGTGTGGGCTCCATCGGACATTTTCCATCGGATTTTCCGACACACAAAGTTGGAGAGCAGGAGATAAAATTTTCCGACAACAAAATCCGTTGTCGGAAATTCCGATCGTGTGTACACAAATCCGACGGACAAAGTGCCACGCATGCTCAGAATAAATAAAGAGATGAAAGCTATTGGTCACTGCCCTGTTTATAGTCCCGACGTACGTGTTTTACGTCACCGCATTTAGAACGATCGGATTTTCCGACAACTTTGTGCGACCGTGTGTAGACAAAACAAGTTTGAGCCAACATCCGTCTGAAAAAATCCTAGGATTTTGTTGTCGGAATGTCCGAACAAAGTCCGACCGTGTGTACGCCCTATAAGTCTTAGGCCCTTGATGGTTATAATTACCATCATACGGTGTTCAAAGTGGGTAGGAACCTCCTCCGCCAGTATAAGAGCTACGGGAAACAGCCTGCTGGCGAAAGTAGTTACCCCCATTATTTGAATTGATCTTGTTTTGATTATTTTTCCTATTTTGATTGTTAGTCTTGGGCCTATCAGAAATATAACCTCTCTGATTGGTCCGGGTGGCTTGACCTCTATGTTCATTGGGCCCTCTGTTATATGAAGTACTAGGTGGTGGCACTACAGAGGATGAAGAAGGGAGAGGTTGTGGAGGTGCAGTTGTAGAATATGCGCCCACCTCATCTCCTTCCATAGGGTCATCAACCTTGATCTGCCATTTGAAAATCACTTTATTAGAATAGTCGGCAAGATCTCGATTATATTTCTTCTTTTTCTTGATTTTTTGATCATGATCTTCTTTTTCAAGAAAAAGCCTCAACTGATCAGATTTTTGTTTATACAATCTTGTTCCTTAAACGGCCCTAATTTATTTTTAACCGCAATGATTTCATCATTAAGAGATTTAAGTTTGTCATGTTTCTTAGCCAATAAAAACTGAAGAAAACTTACTCCAGTAGCATTAAAATATGTAAACCACCCTTCTAGATCATTATCACCTTTCTGAGGGGTACCTCCCACCTCAGACTCCATGGCACCATTTTCTGAGTAACATATTGTTCAAGATATGCTATGTCCCAGCCTGTATGCAATTCAGAAACTAATTTTTAAGCCTAAGGAATAAACCGCCTATTTCATCGGATTGCTCTACATTCCCATCAAAGACTTTGTCAGTATCAATATTATGCTGGGATCTAAAGTCAAATATGTCCATAATGACCATTCAGCAGCAACGTACTAGTATTGGATAGATATAAGGAAAAAAAAGACCAGATGGCTGCGCTTAAACTTAATTACTGAAAGAGATCTTACATAAATCAAAAAATCAACAAAATACAAGCGACCCGCACCAAGAGTCTACAATACAAAACCCCAAATCATAAAATATAAATTAGTGCAGCGTTAAAATCTTAACCACTAGATGGAGCTGGTATCCACTCTAGACTTTTAGCTTCCTCCTTTATGCTCCGCTTGTTTGGGTTTGCCATTAGTTAAAATGGAGGCGCCTATCCATCTCTTATCTAAATGCCCTTCTAGCCCATAGTTAAGATGGCGCCGCGGCACTATTTATATGATCGGCGTGATGACACCGGGACTGCAGCCAATCCCCGACATCCGCTAGTGATGAAACACGTAGGGAGGAGTCTGCATCTCTGACGTCATCACGCTTTTCTCTTCGGAGGAGATGGAATGATAGCGGTTAACGTGTGAAGGAAGCTCGGGAGACACCGCCGTTCGGATTTATCGATATGTCTGTTTGTGATTGCTTTCACCCAGCCGCCTTCTTGTACGTGCATACCTTTTTGAGTTCAATAAATTTATTTACATACTACACTATGGGAGCCCTCTCTGCTTTATGTTTTGAGTGATATCGCCAACCACAGACGGAGCAGCCCTCGGTCCCTTTTATCCCCTCTGATGACACAGACGCAACAGCCCTGAAGTATCCTTAAGGTTTTTGGGAGACCCAATTCCCTGGGCTTGGTAAGACCAACTTATTGGTCTTTGTAGCTGGTAAGGAGACAACTTACTCACCATGGGTGTTCCGCTTCATTGGATAAGGGACTCTTCCTCTCATCACAGTGTTGATTTTATTATTCACTGGCCATCCTTGCTTTTCCTTTTGCAAGTGTATTGGGACTTATTTATCACACATGTAATTTTATTTCACCTATGATCAACAGACTCACATTAGATGCCACTCTGAAAACTGATGCTATGGAGTGGTACTGATTCACATCCTGAGGATCATCACTGTCATTTTGTTCATGTGCATATTAATTATGTATATCTGATGTATTTTTGCACTAGGTGATTTAATTTTCACTTTAAATCTGTCTGCTTTAGTTTTCTGGTTCAGTGTGTTTTCACCTCACCAACATATTTTTTGCATTAAGATTTTAGCGCTGCACTAATTTATATTTTAAAGATATAATGATCCTCTGGGCCCTACGCGGTGCCACCTCCTCTACCAGGCCCAGCAAACATACCAAGACCGTCAGAGGGATGGGTAGTGATAATAAATTTTGGATGGTACGAGTAATCCTCGTCCATAACTCCCGTATCGGCTGGCAGTGCCAGAATATATGCTCAAAATCAGCATGATTCGGGAAGACAGTGGGATGGGAAGGGGGATGCAGACGTGAACGTGAACGTCTGACGGGGGAGGGGCCGAAGGAGGCGCCGGAGTGGAGCACGAAGACGGCAGAACAGTGCGGGTCGGCGTGCAGAGGGAGAGCGGAGCGGAGTGAGACCGAAGCCGCTTCACCCTGTGTACCAGGAGGACGCAGGCGCCGCCACCATTCGAGATTAGTTAAAAGGAGGAGGGATGGACCGGCAAGGTGAAGGATCGCTGCTGCTCTGTGCCAACCTATATTGAGTGGACGCGGCCGGCGTTCCTGTCACTCCAGTAAACAGACCCCCACGTGGAGACCCCGGCTGGGGAGCAGAGCAGTAAGGTGGAGGGAGATCTATTAGATCCTCCCGGTGACGGACACATACTATAGTGTTTGGGGCAAAAACGGGAACCAAGCTGAGGACCTGAGATATCTCCCCCTTCCTCATTACACACTGGATCTAGAGGAGACTGGATCATCTGGAGACAAGCATTAACATAGCAGTTTGCAAAAACAAGGAGCTGGTGAGTTTAAATCAAGAAGAAGACCTCCCCTCCAGGTATGACAATTTCCTCTCTGATTGATTTAATGATTCATGTAAGCAGTAAATGATAATGAATATGGACTGACAATGCAGGAGGTGAAATTATAGGAGGAAGTAGGAAGGGAGTAAATAAGAGGGCGTCCATTTACCACTGCCCCCCTATCCAGATAACTGCCTGTTTAATTCCGAAAGGCTTTAGTGGGAAGGAGGCATTGAAAGGAAGGAGGTGGGAAGCCTGAAATTAAAGCCACAGACTCTGTGTCAGGTGTTTGCCCCCTGGGTACATACATTGTCTATCAGGGCCAATAGAAAAAGCCTTGTTGAAAGGCCAACAGCTGGTGAAATCCGGGCTCACGATTGTGTCCTGGTGTTGTGCATATTTTGGGTAAAACTGGTGAAGCATGAGAGGGCGCAACCAGAGATCAGCGGAACCTAAAACCCCAAGGGAGAGCCTTAACACAAGCACAATACAGAAATATCTGAAGGAAGTAAATACTAAAAGCCCAGCGACAGATATGAAGCAATCAGGAACGAAAGACAAAAAAACTCAGTTGAAACAAAAGGGGGGACAGGGGGAGAAGCCCAGAGAAGAAATGGTGCAAGAGGGCGCGTCTGCTCTGAACGATTCTGAGGAGATAAGAAACATAACACCCTCTATAAGTAAAGCTGAGATGACAGAAATGCTTATGAAGCTAGAAAATGTTATCAAAACTGGAATCTCGAGCGTGCGATCAGACATGAGCCATCTCCTACGCAGAGTAGAAGAAATTGAAGAAACATCAGACGCGCAGGCGAAAGAGATACAGGACCTAAAAGAGCAAATGAAGAAAGTGCAACAGGAGAATCGTCTACTGATGTACAAACTTGAGGAGCAGGAAAATCAAAGCAGAAGACAAAATTTGCGTATAAGAGATCTCCCGGAACAACAAAACGAAGACTTAAGAGTCAAGTTGCAGAAACTATTTAATCCTATCTTGGGAAGAAGAGAAGATGAGGTCCTGAGGATTGACAGGGCCCACAGGATCCGAAAACCCCCAAATATCAGGCAAGAAATCCCAAGAGACGTAATAGTCAAGTTTCATTCATATGAAGATAAGGAGAGGATATGGTCCAACCTCAGAGGGGCTCCCGCCCTAAGCTATGATAACAAGGAGTTAAAAATTTTCTCAGACCTATCAGCAGGGACGCTAGCAAGAAGAAGGCAATTAAAACCCCTGTTGGAACAACTGAAAATGGCTAACTTGAAATATAGCTGGGGGTTCCCAACATCCCTACTAGTGATAAAAGAAGGAAGAACTTTCAAAATGAGGTACCCAGAGGAAATACGGGACTTCTGCGGAAATCTGGGTATCACACCACCAGATATGCCTGCGTGAAGAAAATCGAATAGAAGAAAGGAGAAAGGGAGGAAGAGAAGAACTGGGGACTTTTTTTTTTTGTCCCAGTTTTTCTCTCTCCTCCTTGTCCATTGCCCCTCATGTCTTGGGTCAGGAGGGAGAGAAAGCTCGGAAATAGTGGTTTCGTGATTCGTTATGTTCAGGTCAATGGCCGATAGGGCCCAGGTGGGGGGGGGGGTGTGGGTGAGGTGGGTAGGGGGAGGGAGGCGGGAGGTATTGGCAGGGCAAGAGTATACAGAATCAGATAGAAGAAAAGGGACGAAGCACAGATATGGTTGAGTTAAATCTACTGTCATACAATGTCAAAGGGCTGAACTCCCCAAGGAAGACATAAGATTCTCAGGGAGATACAGCATTATGGAGCAGATGTCGCATTCATACAGGAAACACACCTGATGCAGGGGTCAAATATCAAATTGTTTTCTTCAAGGATGCCTAAGTGGTTTTATAGTGACACACCACTAAGCAGATCTAAGGGGGTAGCAATAGGTTTGGCTAGATCCGTGGAATTTACAGAGTTGGGGAGAATGATTGACCCAGAGGGACGTTTTCTTTTTCTTAAAGGTATGTTTGATAAAAAAAAGCTCACACTTGTGAATGTTTATTGCCCCAATAAAAACCCGACGGCATTCTTGAAGAAATTGCTCTCAAAGTTGGTGGAATTCAGGGAGGGTGAGGTGGTAATGGCGGGAGACTTCAATTTCGGTCTGGATCCTGAATATGACAGTACGTCCCGGGCACAGGGGACAAGTAAGGCCCAATTAACTTTGATCAAAAAAAGGTTAAAGGAAAATTGCTTAGTGGATGTGTGGAGGTTACAGAATCCAAAAATCAAAGACTATACCTTTTTCTCCCCTGTGCACGGGACGTATTCGAGGCTAGATTATATATGGTGGATCACAGTTTGTTGGGCTCTGTCAAGGAGGCTAGGATAGGGGTTATCTCCCTCTCAGATCATGCGCCAGTAACACTTAGACTGGAGATCACAGAAATACAAAATCAGTCGTATTCTTGGATATTAAATGAAAACCTACTATCAGATTCTAAAGTAGTAGAAAAAATAAAGGAAGAATTAGAATTCTTTTTTAGAACTAACGACACAGAGGGAATCTCACCGACGGTGCTGTGGGAGGCGCATAAGGCGTATATAAGAGGGGTATTTATATCCATAGGCTCTGGGCTGAAAAGGAAAAGGAGAGAGGAGAGGGAAAAACTCATGGAAGATACCAAGAAACTAGAACAGGACCATAAAAAATCAAAAGGCCAATGTCAGGACAGTTATCGACGGTTAGTCGCAAAAAGAGAAGAGTTGTGAGACAGCCTGGAACAGGACACAAAAAGAGCCTTCAGCAAATTATTAAAGGAGAGATACGTCTGGGGTAATAAAATAAGTAAACACCTAGCAAATATATTGAGGAAGAAACGAGAAAGGAACTATATTATGAAAATACAAAACAAAAGAGGAGAAATAGTAGGCTCAAGTAAGGAAATAGCAGAAGAATTCAGAAAGTACTATAAGGACCTTTATTCCATCAAACAAAAAGGATCAGGAGAATGTAGTAAGGAAGAGAAGATGGAGGAATTCTTAAAGGGAGCAGAAGTGGTAAGGATATCTGAAGAGGAGAGAGACCTCCTGGACAGACCAATAGAAGAGGTAGAAATACTTGAGGCCCTTAAAAACAGTCCCAAGGGGAAAAGCCCGGGCCCCGACGGATTTACCTCATTATACCTGTCAAAATTCAAACAAATACTAATACCCAGATTAAGAAACTATTGGAACAAATTAGGCTCTGACTGTAAAATGGGAGGGGATACGTTACTGGCAGCCATAACTCTAATCCACAAAGAGGGCAAGAATAGGGAGCTATGTTCGAGCTATAGACCCATCTCACTGCTAAATGCAGATGTAAAGTTATTTGCCAAAGTCCTAGCAGGGAGGTTAAAAAGCAAAATGACCGACCTGGTTCACCCAGACCAAGTGGGGTTTGTACCAGGGAGGTAGAGCAGAGATAACGGAGTAAGGTCTGTGCTCCTGGCAGAGTCCATCAAACAAGGCGGGTCCCCAGTTCTATACCTGTCGACAGACGCAGAAAAAGCGTTTGACAGGGTAGACTGGGGGTGGATGTTTAAAACTTTAGAAGCAATGGGGATGGGCCAAAGATTCATTTCGTGGGTAAAAACTCTTTACGCCGACCCAAGGGCATTTGTCAAGATTAATGGGGTAACCTCTGGGTCTTTCCGGATGGATAATGGTATGAGGCAGGGTTGCCCGCTGTCGCCCCTCCTTTTCGTCCTATCCCTAGAACCTCTGCTATCGTCCATTCAGAGGGATCCAGATTGCAGTGGGGTGAAAATAGGTCTGGAGGAACATAAATTAGCGGCCTTCGCAGATGACATATTGTTTTTTGTCTCAAATCCTAGAATCACTCTCCCAAATATTCTGAAAAACCTGAAAAAATTTGGGGAGGTATCAAATTTTAAAATCAATCTTGGGAAGTCGAAGGTACTCAATATGAATGTGAGAAAGGAGGAGAAGGAGAGCCTAGTAGGGTCTTTCCCCTTCCCTTGGAGGAAAACGATTAGCTACCTGGGGGTCAAGCTTTCGAAAAACCTAAAGGATCTGTATTTAAACAATTATATCCCCCTATTAGATGAAATAAGACGAGAGGTGGGAGGTTTGTCCTATCGCCCCCTTTCATGGTGTGGACGCATTAATGCGGTGAAAATGACCATAATGCCCAAAATTCTATACAAGTTCCAGATGCTACCTATCCCTCTCCCACAGGTTTATTTTAGGGCTTTAAGAGGCCTATTATCGAAGTTTGTCTGGGGTGGTAAAAAGCCTAGTTCGGTCCTGAGTAGGAGGAAAGAGAAAGGAGGACTGTCAATGCCAGACTGTTACAAATATTACAAAGCGGTGGTTTTGACACGAGTTATTGAATGGTCAAAGGGGGGATTAGAAAGGAGGTGGGTAAATATAGAACACAGTATGAGCAATAAGGATTTAAGTCACATAATATGGAATCCACCCAATATATAGATCACTAGACACGGAATGTTTACCGACACTAACACATAATGCTTTAAAGATATGGGATCAGGTACATACGCAAAAAAAGTGGACATACAACTCACCTTTGATATCACTTAAAGAAAATAGTTTTTTTGCACCGGGAAGAGGGAGGTGGGAGGGAATTGGATTAAAAGGGATAGTTTAAAAATAAGAGATGTTATTAGACAGGGGAAAATATGCACGTATTCTGCACGTATTCTGAATTAAAAGGGAAGCCTGAGGATTTGTCCATCGATCCTTGGAGGTACCTCCAGTTGTCCATGTTTATCGGAAAATTGCCAAAACCACTTAGGGGGGCTGAAGAATATAGACCACTAGAAAAGCTCTGTGAGGGGGAGCGTCGGAGGGGACTAGTATCACAAGTATATAAGATTCTAAGCGAGAGAGAGGAGTTAGGGGTACCCCAATATATTCAAGCCTGGGAAAGGGATTTAGGGACATGTTGTGATAAAAATATACTCGCAAAAATCTGGAAGTTGCTACATAAAACAGCAGTAGACAGTAAAAGGATCGAGATAAATTACAAATGCTTGACAAGGTGGTATGCCACCCCAGACAAACTTAAAAAGTATGATCCAGAGAAATCAGAGGAATGTTGGAGAAAGTGTGGAGCTGTTGGGACGATGGCGCACATTTGGTGGGACTGCGGGATCATCAAAACTTTCTGGAAAAATATACTGGAACTGACTAAAACCATTACGGGTAAAACAGTAGTAGAAGACCCATGGGTATGTCTATTCCATGGCACAGAGGAGCCAATTAAGCTATATCTAAATTCCGCAGTTCCTATACTGCTGGATGCAGCCAAGAGACAGATCGCGATGAACTGGCTTGAACCAGAGAGTCCGAAGATTCGTGATTGGCTCTTCAGTATAAACGAGATATATAACATGGAGGGAGGAGAAGGAGGGGGAACGGATTCTGAGGAGGGGGAAACTTGGGGGGATAAATGGTCAGGATGGCGGATTTATAAAAACTCGTGGAGTTACTTGGAGGAGGTAATAAGACCCGACTGATTCTGAGGTATAATCTGACAAACTAGGTGGAACGGTTCTACTCTAAACCTGCCAAGGGGAATGGGAGGGGGGCGGGCGGAGGTTCGGGAAGGAGAGGGGGGGAATTAGATGGGGTTTGGGATTGGGATTGTGATTATTAAAAGTGAGACTGTATCCTCTTTGTTGGATAAGAGTTATTCACGTTTGTAATTTTGTATTAAAAAATTTATATAAATAAATAATAAAAAAAAAAAAAAATCAGCAATATTATTTGTACAGCGCCAGCACTCTGCAGTCCCAGTGCCGTAAATAAAAATAAAAAAAGATTTGCGCTAGGTGCATAAATAATAAAATGAAAATGCATAAATGTTATAAACTAGAAAACCGTGATGGGAGTCCTGCTGCTTAGCACTATCTTCACTGGGGTATAATAAACCCTGTGTAGTAGTTTAAATTGGATAAGCCTATCCCTAGCCGACACCAGAGTCCGGAACGGGTGATCCCACATATTATCCCAGTCCTCACCCCCAAAATCAGTTACCAGAGCGTTCCATGTGTCCTTGCATTTGTTAAGCATTTTTGGTTTTTCCACAAATAATTCCTTGTAAACTTCTGATAATGGTTTTTGCAAGGCTTCATTGCCCATCAAGAGTTCTAATGGGGAGGATCCCAGCTCCAGTGTATCTGAGCTGAATTGAGTTAGGAATGCATGTCTCAACTGAATATAGCGGAAGATACCAGTTGGGCAGATTGTGCTTATCCTTGAGTTGGTCAAAAGTAAGTCGTTTCCTACCCCCCCTATATGTTTTAGTTGTTTTATGCCCACTCTGGCCCATATTATTGGGTCCGGTATTGTGTCAAAGTGGGGCAGTCTAGGGTTAACTCACAACAGGGTGTCTTGTGACCAATCCCCATCCGCAGATTTCATCAACACCTGAGCCCTGTTCCGTGCACGTATAGTAATGCACATCGAGTCAGTCAAAGATGCTGAGGCTTGGGGCCCCCTATATACTAAATAATACAGACTCTCATATGATTCCATAAGGGCTGCCACCAATACTGTTGCTGCATCCCCATCATCTCTTATTAGCCAGCGTATAGCAAACACCATTTGGCCCTCTATAAAGTATTTGAACAGATCTGGTAAGGCTAGTTCACCCTGACCCAAAGGTTCCTGTAAGGTACAGAGGCAAATTCTAGGGTGTGCTCTGGACCATAAGAAGGAGCTAAATAAGCTGTTTACCCGCCTAAAAAATGAGCAGGGGGTCCAGATTGGGGAGTTCCATAGGAAGTACAAGAAGACTGGCAGAATCTTCATTTTTAGAAGGTTAACCCTTTCAATCAGGGACAGTGGCAGGTGTCTCCGGGCATCTAGCTGCAACCTTACTTTGGCCAAAAGTGGGAGTAAATTGAGGGACATAAAATCCCCTACTCTGGGAGAAATATGTATACCCAAGTATTTAAATTCTGGTACCCAGGCGATGGGAATCGTTTTTGCTGCCAGTGCCTGGGCACCCGCATCAATAGTCATCACACTGCACTTTTTCCCAGTTTACTCGTCCTGAAAAACTTGCAAAATTACCTAGAATATTGACACTGCCTCCAATGATGTCCCTGTGTCTTGCAGAAAGAGGAGCATATTGTCTGCATAAAGTGCAGTACATTCCCAAATACCACCCACCTCCAGTGTCTTTACGTCTGGTGATTTCCGCAGAGCTATGGCCAGGGGTTCTATCGCTAGGGCGAATAAAGATGGCAAGAGCGGGCACCCCTGATGTGTACCTCTACCCACCGCAAACTGGGGTTAGACCAACGTGCCCATCTTAATAGCCACCTGGGGTTTACTGTCAGAAAAACATCCCCAAACCCCATATGGCGCAATACTGCTAACATATAATTCCAGTCCACGGAGTCAAAGGCTTTGGCCATGTCAAGGGACACCACCACCCTGGTCCTGGGGTTAGTATGGTCAATCTGTAAGTGTGCGTACAGTCTACGAAGGTTGGTGTCTGTGGATTTCTGGGGTATGAAGCCCATTTGATCTATGTCCACCAAGGTAGTGATAACTTGCGAAAGCCTTGTGTCCAGTATCTTCCTCAGAATCTTGAGGTCCTGATTTAGGAGTGCTATAGGTCTGTATGAGGAGCAGGACAGGGGGTCCTTGCCCGGTTTAGGCAAAAGAATCACCTGCACCTCTAACAGAGAGTCCAGGCGGTATTTATGCTTTAAACAGTAAAGGAACAGGGCTCGCAATCTGGGTACTAGATCCTCCAAATGAAGCCTGTACCATTCTATACAAAAGCCGTCCGGGCCAGGAAATTTGTGGGGGTGAAAGGCTCTGATGGCGGTTTCTATCTCCTTCTCCGTTATCTCAGCCTCCAAACTATCCCTATCCGTCTCGGACAGAACAGGAATTTTCAGAGACGATAAATTGTATGTTCTTAAGTTGTCACTGATCCTACTTTTTAGGATTGATGCCACTAACTTGACTACAACAGATGATAAAGCATAGAGAAACCCTAACAAAGAAAAACTTTTAAAGGCACCAAGTCATGAAAATGTAAATTAAAATTTAAAATGTTTTTATTCATATCCTGGGAAATATAAAAAATAAATATAAATTGCTGTTCCACATATATAGAAATGTGTACATCAATCCACGCAGATATCCCATTACTCATATTTAACTTCAATTGAATTGTTTTACAGTACATCATTCCATATCCACAGGATATTTACAATTCAATGCATTACTCGGTCATCAGGAATATTAGGAGGGCAGTAATCTCCTGAACAGCAATATTATTACATTTATTACAAATGAAAATGAAAAACAGGATGATGTTCCCAACAATGAATGCCTCCAGTCATTTAGCCTTTAAACCACAGAAGAGGGTTCTCCTACACCAGCCAAATTGGAGGCACATTGGCTCAAGCACATTTCCTCATGGCGGTTTAGTGGTTACAATGATATTGAGGAGCCCTTGTTAACAGTAAACAATGGGAGTGGCATATGAGGCCTTGTGGCCCATGTGGCTCCCGATTTGGCCAGTGTATGAGGCCAAGTTGAAGCCAGGTTGCTGCTTTTCAGTCATGTTTGGGCAGAGTCCATTTCAGATCCCTGGGTCATAAAGACTATTTCAAAGGGGTGAGGACTCTACTGTTTTAAAATGCAATTCTTCCTGTGTTACAGGACCTTAAATCAGGGTACGTATTCTCCAATAATATTTATCCCCTTCGCACCAAGCGTACGCATATATGCGGTCTCGGCTTTCAGGGGTTATACCGGGATGATGCCCGCAGCTGCAGGCATCATCCCGGTACGTTTTTTTAGAGCGGGAGATTTGCTTTCCAGGGATAACAACTGATGCGGCTAAAAGACGCTCAATTGTTATCCCGGAGGACATCCCCCCGCCCCCGCCGCTCTTACCGGGCCTCCCGTCCCACCAGGAGACCCGATCTGTGATGTGCCACTTCCAGCGCCTAGAGACAGACTGAAACAAAACCGTAAACGGCTTTGTTCCAGTCTCTTGAATGTAAGCACGGAAGCGATGTCACTTCCGGTTTACTCGGCTGCCAATGGCGCCGGATTTAAAAAAATATACAGTGTTTAGAATCGCTGTTTTCGGTGATCTGAATACTTTGAAATGCAAAGGAGTGATTAGAGGTCTTTTAGACTCCCGATCCCTCCATAAAGAGTACCTGTCACCATCTATTACTGTCACAAGGGATGTTTACATTCCTTGTGACAGCAATAAAAGTGATCAATTTTTTTTTTTTTTAAACACAATTTAATAATATAAAAATATATAAAATAAACCCATCCCCGCGAGCTTGCAGCAAAGGATACGCATACGGAAGTCGCGCCCGCATATGTAAACGGTGTTCAAATCACACATGTGAGGTATCGCCACGATCGTCAGAGCGAGAGCAATAATTATAGCACTAGACCTCCTCTGTAACTCTAACCTGGTAACCATAAAAAAATGTTGTCGCCTATGGAGATTTTTAGGTACCGTAGTTTGTCACCATTCCACGAGTGCGTGCAATTATAAAGCGTGACATGTTTGGTATCTATTTACTCGGCATGACATCATCTTTCACATTATACAAAAAAATTGGGCTAACTTTACTGTTTAATTTTTTTTTAAATTCATGAAAGTGCTCCTTTTCCGAAAAAGTTGCGTTTAAAACACCGCTGCACAAATACCGTGTGACATAAAATATTGCAACAATCGCCATTTTATTCTCTAGATTGTCTGCTAAAAAAATATATAAAATGTTTGGGGGTTCTAAGTAATTTTCTAGCAAAAAATATGGATTTTAACTTGTAAACACCAAATGTCAGAAATAGGCTTAGGCATGAAAGGGTTAAGGTGATCAGGTCATGTGGCTGGAGGCCAGTCCTTGATTTACAAAGGCTCAATAAGCACATACTGTATACAGAACTGTTTAAGATACAGTCATAGTTACATAGTTGGTAAGGCTGAAAAAATATTACCAGACCATCCAGTTCAACCTGTGTGGGTGTGTGTGAATGTGCTTATTTCAATAGTAAAACGTATATCCCTGTATGTTGTGATCATTAAGATGCCCATTTAATAGTTTTTTTAAACTATCTATACCCCTGATGTTACCACTGCCCGTGGAAGAGAATTCCACATCCTTACAGCTCTAACAGTAAACAACCCTTTACGATGATTATGGTTAAACCGCTTCTCTTCCAATTCCAGTGAATGGCTACATGTGTTTTTAAACTCCCTTACATTGAAAAGTTTTTCCCTATGCTAGGGTCACCAGTAAGATATTTGTGGATCAATGTCATATCCCCTCTCCAGCGTCTCCTCTCCAGAGAGAAAAAATTCACTGCTTGTAGTTTTTCCCCATAACTGAGGTCCTCCAGTGGTGATCAAATACCACCAAAAGAAAGCTCTATTTGTGGGAAGAAAATGATAAAAATGTAGTTTGGGTACAGTGTTGCATGACCGTGCAATTGTCATTCTAAGTGCAACAGCGCTGAAAGCTGAAAATTGCCCTGGGCAGGAAGGAGGTGAAAGTGCCCTGTATTGAAGTGGTTAAATATTGGTACCACGTCGGCTTTTCTCCAATCAGCTGGTCGGTCCGTCCATTAACTGATGGATGGATGGACCGACGGACCGACCAACCAACCAACCGACCGGGGGGTGGCAGGTGGTTTGTTTGCCGCCCCCTAAAAATGAAGCACCAGCCGCCACTGTGTTTGACCACCTTGTCTCTCAGTTACAAAGATTGTTAAGGGATCTGATAAGGTTACAAATCCCCTTTTCAGATTTTTTTTTTATTTGGGAGTAACTTTGAGAGATTCAGTGGCTGCCTTGATTGAACTTTTAGGTATAGCATGAATCTAATAGTGCCCTTTTAAAGAATGTTGTGAAATGATGCAATGCTAATAAAGACCACTAGACGTCAGTAACACACTATTTAAAAGGCAATTATGTGGCTTAACACATACTCAGTGAAATGTTTCTGTGGGTGCAAGAATCACATCTGCTCCTTACATTTATCATAACTACAGGTAATGAATGGTGTTGCACTGTTAAAAGCATACACAGTGAAATTAGAAGATGTAAAACATAAAATAAATTAAATTGATTTGTGATATACAGTAATAAAAGAGTACTCCCACGCTATCACTAAAATGGTATTGGAGTGAAATAACTGTTGATAGGTAAATTTGTGACCAGTGGTGTGTAACTGAGTAATGAATGGTGTTGCACTTTTAAAAGTGTACACAGTGAAATCAGAAGAACAACATAAAAATAAATAAAATTGATGACATGAACGACGCATAATAAAAAGTGCAAAAAGGTGACTCAATCCTCAAAAACTCCCCACAAGTGGTATATGATATGTCAATCTCTGTATCATATGACACATCACATATGATGTATCGTCATATTTGCATGTTTTACATCTTCTGATTTCACTGTGTACCATTCATTGCTCATTTACACACCACTGGTCACGGATTTACCTATCAGTGTTTACAGCAGTTATTTCACTCCATCACCATTTTAGTGATAGCGTGGGAGTACTCTTTTATAATATCATAAATACGGACTTTCAGGTAATAACTCATAAACATAAAAAGTGTCCATAAGTATTTTGGGTTATTGAAAAAAATATTGGAAAACATTTACACAATTTATACAGTATGTACATACAGTATGTACATTTTATATATAATTATATATTTATTTGCATATTATCCCGATGCAAGAAACTGCCTTCCAGTAGCCCTACTTCCATCACGGGGTCTGGATCAAATCTGTCCCCGGCTTCTCCTTGGAACACATCCTTGAGGTCTATTGGCTGATATCCAGTTGGCGGCCCTTCCTGATGTTTCTTCACCCCACCAGAGAAGTCGAGAAGTGAGACAGAGGTTCCACCGTTCCGGATATCGTTTTCCAGCCTAGGTTTGGCTCCATGCACAATTGACTCCATGTCATATGACAGTGGAGTCCACGTCATCTGGTAAGAGTACCCATCTTATCTTACTTCCTGATGTTTTCATTCTGATGCCCCATATCGAGATGTTGGTTTACAGCTACGGAAGTACTGTACCCCGTTGTTGACTCAGTCACAGATCCACACCGTGCACCATTGACTTTATTTTCTAGTTTCACATCATTTTTTGGTCCATACCAGTTCCTCTTAATAATTTGAGTTTGGAATCATCCATTTACCATATGTGGACACTTTATACTGTGTTTGTTCATTTCATTTCACTTATGGTTTTTGCACATATGCTTTACTGTTCAGTACAGCATCACTTACTTAATTGTTTCACTACACCCTAACTTCCTATTATTTCTTAGCGCTGCATTTTTTCCCATTAACCAGTTATTGTTTGTCACAATGTATGCAGCTGCTGGCTCACATATATTTTATTTTTGCTATTAGAGCGCAGTGTTTTCATATTCTCTTGTACATTTTATATATATATATATATATATATATATATATATATATATATATATATATATATATATACATATATATATATATATATATATATACATATACAGTATTCAGACCCCGTTAAATTTTTCACTCTTTGTTATATTGCAGCCATTTGCTAAAATCATTTAAGTTCATTTTTTTTCCTCATTAATGTACACACAGCACCCCATATTGACAGATAAACACAGAATTGTTGACATTTTTGCAGATTTATTAAAAAAGAAAAACTGAAATATCACATGGTCCTAAGTATTCAGACCCTTTGCTGTGACACTCATATATTTAACTCAGGTGCTGTCCATTTCTTCTGATCATCCTTGAGATGGTTCTACACCTTCATTTGAGTCCAGCTGTGTTTGATTATACTGATTGGACTTGATTAGGAAAGCTACACACCTGTCTATATAGGACCTTACAACTCACAGTGCATGTCAGAGCAAATGAGAATCATGAGGTCAAAGGAACTGCCTGACGAGCTCAGAGACAGAATTGTGGCAAGGCACAGATCTGGCCAAGGTTACAAAAAAATTCTGCTGCACTTAAGGTTCCTAAGAGCACAGTGGCCTCCATAATCCTTAATTGGAAGACGTTTGGGAGGACCAGAACCCTTCCTAGAGCTGGCCGTCCGACCAAACTGAGCTATCGGGGAAGAAGAGCCTTGGTGAGAGAGGTAAAGAAGAACCCAAAGATCACTGTGGCTGAGCTCCAGAGATGCTGTCGGGAGATGGGAGAAAGTTGTAGAAAGTCAACCATCACTGCAGCCCTCCACCAGTCAGGGCTTTATGGCAGAGTGGCCCTACGGAAGCTTCTCCTCAGTACAAGACACATGAAAGCCCGCATGGAGTTTGCTAAAAAACACCTGAAGGACTCCAAGATGGTTAGAAATAAGATTCTCTGGTCTGATGAGACCAAGATAGAACTTTTTGGCCTTAATTCTAAGTGGTATGTGTGGAGAAAACCAGGCACTGCTCATCACCTGTCCAATACAGTCCCAACAGTGAAGCATGGTGGTGGCAGCATCATGCCGTGGGGGTGTTTTTTAGCTGCAGGGACAGGACGACTGGTTGCAATCAGGGAAAGATGAATGCGGCCAAGTACAGGGATATCCTGGACAAAAACCTTCTCCAGAGTGCTCAAGACCTCAGACTGGGCCGAAGGTTTACCTTTCAAGACAATGACCCTAAGCACACCGCTAAAATAACGAAGGAGTGGCTTCACAACAACTCTGTGACTGTTCTTGAATGGCCCAGCCAGAGCCCTGACTTAAACCCAATTGAGCATCTCTGGAGAGACCTAAAAATGGCTGTCCACCAACGTTTACCATCCAACCTGGCAGATCTGGAGAGGATCTACAAGGAGGAATGGCAGAGGATCCCCAAATCCAGGTGTGAAAAACTTGTTGCATTTTTCCCAAAAAGACTCATGGCTGTATTAGATCAAAAGGGTGCTTCTACTAAATACTGAGCAAAGGGTCTGAATACTTAGGACCATGTGATATTTCAGATTTTCTTTTTTAATACATTTGCAAAAATGTCAACAATTCTCTGTTTTTCTGTCAATATGGGGTGCTGTGTGTACATTAATGAGGAAAAAAAATAAACTTAAATGATTTTAGCAAATGGCTGCAATATAACAAAGAGTAAAAAATTTAGGGGGGTCTGAATACTTTCCGTCCCCACTGTATATATATATATATATGTAGGAAGGCCAGTATGGTGGCCTGAATTTATGGGAGGAGCCCGGGGGGTACTTAAGCAGCCCGCTCACCTGTGGTGCTTGTCGGTTTCCTGTGCGCGATATACGTCACTAGGCCGACTATTCGATATACCAGCGTCCGCAAGTTCTTGCCTCGCAAAATTCCGTTTTCGATACCGTTCTCAAAACTTTCGAAGTCCGCGTTTTTCGTTCGTAGTTTGTACCACGCGGCTGGCTTGGCTGTCGCAGGTAAGGTCCCGTCGGACTTTTCGTTTTCATATCAGGTCACTAAACCGTAATTTCAAAAATTTTCGTTTCACTCGCTTTTCATAAACTGCAATGTATATCGCATTTTTCGTTTCATGTCATGTCACTAAACCGTACTTTCAAATTTCGTTACTCGCACTTCACTATTGTAATGTATATCGCTCGTACTTTCGATATGTTACCATTTCGACAGCACCGCGACGCAGACGTCGCTTCATTTCTAGCATGTCGGTGTTTAAAAATATGTATCAGTAAACAGCCATAGCAAATCGCAATTGCAAGTTATCGGATCAAGTCAGTTCGATACCAATCATTTCTCATTTCTGAAAACATTCTAGAACTCATTTCTGACATTTCAAATCATTTCAAAACATTTCTCATTTCAGTCACCTACCGCGCTCCGATTCGAATCCAGTCGCATCAAAAAGATGCACCGATTCGTTCCGGTGTGCCCCAGTTATTTGGCCTCATTTCTATACATGCTCCAGAGTTACGTTATTGTCTGTCATTAATACCTCTGTCATGTTTTTCACGTATCACGTTCCGTCACGAATCCAGTCGCATGCAAAAATGCACCGATTCATCTCGGCGTGCCCCAGGATTGGCCTCATTTCTATACATGCTCCAGAGTTTTGTTTGTCAGTCATTCATACCTCTGTCATGGTTATCATTTCATTTCCACCTATCACGTTCCGACATGAATCCAGTCGCATGGCAATGCACCGATTCGTCTCGGCGTGCCCCAGGATTGGCCTCATTTCTATACATGCTCCAGAGTTTTGTTTATCAGTCATTCATACCTCTGTCATGGTTATCATTTCACTTCCACCTATCACGTCCCGACATGAATCCAGTCGCATGGCAATGCACCGATTCGTCTCGGCGTGCCCCAGGATTGGCCTCATTTCTATACATGCTCCAGAGTTACGTTTTCAGTTATTCATACCTCTGTCATGGTTATCATTTCATTTCCACCTATCACGTTCCGACATGAATCCAGTCGCATGGCAATGCACCGATTCGTCTCGGCGTGCCCCAGGACTGGCCTCATTTCTATACATGCTCCAGAGTTACGTTTATCAGTAAATTCGTACCTTCTGTCATGGTTATCATTTCATTTCCACCTATCACGTTCCGACATGAATCCAGTCGCATGGCAATGCACCGATTCGTCTCGGCGTGCCCCAGGACTGGCCTCATTTCTATACATGCTCCAGAGTTACGTTTATCAGTAAATTCGTACCTTCTGTCATGGTTATCATTTCATTTCCACGTATCACGTTCACACATGAATCCAGTCGCATGGAAATGCACCGATTCATTACGGCGTACCCCAGGGCTCGGCCTCATTTCTGATACATGCTTCAAAGTCCGGATCATAGCTAATCGCAGACGTCGGGGGATGGATCCATGTCTCTGCCATACAGCTTACTACCATTTCACTCCCACAACGCATCACCGTTCCAGAGCCAGTCGCATCTGACATGCACCGATTCTTTACGGAATGCCTTGCTGGTTCCAAACAGCATTTCATACCATACTAGAGCTCGGTTGGTTGCCAGTCGCAAACACGGCACAACCAATTCAAGCCTCAGTCTAATAATCATTTCTCTCATTTCATTTCATATGATGCGCCGATTCGAATCCAGATGCATCAAACAGGCACCAGATCGTCCCGGGTGCACCAATGTTTTCACTTGCCTCATTTCAATACATGCTCCAGAGCCCGGTTCTCGGTCGAATCAAAGATGACGACCAGGCCAGACCTCTGTCATGAAGTCCATTCATAATCAAGGCAAACATTTCGAATCATTTCATTGTCATACAAATCGTTGCTTCAAAAAATCAGTTAGCAATCCCTTCACGAAGTGTCACCTTTTCGTTTTTCTCAGGTCAGTCAAAGTTCAGTAGGTCCACCCTGCACCAGGTTGGACGATATCCCCCCAGGTAAAAAAAAAAAAAAAAAAAAAAGGGGAATGGGAGAATAAGTCGGGTAAGTATGACTCAGCGGATCAAAGAAAAAACTTGAAATTCATCTCACCCCTAATAGGTTACAGTCAACCAGGAAATAAAAGCTCAAGAGAATCCTCACCAGAGCAACCATGTCTCAGTCCGGCAGCGAAGACCTCACGGCCCCGCTGTCACCTTCTCCGGTCTCAGAAAGCAGCAGCGTGCAATCCCTTAGGGGATGGACTATCCCCAAACTGACGGCAGAGCTCAGACGCAGAGGTGTCCCCTTCCCCGACACAGCAAGGAAAGGCGAGCTTTTCAAACTCCTCTTTCCCCCACCAGCAGCAGGACCCAGTACCCAACAGGCATCCCTTCAGTCGATATCATCGGCCATTGCGCAATTACACACGATGGTGTCATCTCTATCCACCTCAGTTGCAGACGTCCAAACCAGGGTTGCAATTCTCGAGGCCCGACCGGCCACGGCTGTCCCCGACCCAACGGCAACTCAAAGCTTGACACCTCTTCCTGCAGGTACCTCAGGCTCAAGCCACATTGTCTACCCCTCCCACCTGGTCCCAACCAGTATCAGGAAGGACATCTTGGACGGCAAGGACGTCAACCTGGCCTCTCTCCTCATTTCCGTACATGATTTGGCAGAAAATAAAGCCTACTCCTGGGGTGACATATCAGTGGTCCTTAAAGCCAAAGACCCCAGATTGAACCGCAAGCTAACAGTCTCAGAGTTTACCCTGGCCTTTGGCATGCTCAGAGATGTCCTGTGCTCAGCCACCCCTAGCAGGCGGGAAGAGTTAGATTTGTATCTCCATACTGTGGTAGACTTGGGCCACAAGTATGGAGGTTCTGCCTTTTACGATTACCATCGTTCCTTTTCAGCCAAGGCCGCGGCCAGACTCATACAGTTCCAGGTCACGACAGATTGGAGTCTCATGGACACAGAGCTCTTCTGCCGCCACTTTGCCGGCTTACGCTCACCTCTGTGTGCGATTTGCCAGTCTTCCACCCACACTGCCACCTGGTGCGCCAATACGGCAATCAGACGGCCTTTCGAGTTTCCCTCTACCTCAGGTTCAGTACAGGGTCAGCCGATCCCTGAACCAACGCCTCAGGTGGATAGACTCGGACGCCCAGTCCGAACCGTGGGAGGGGCAGCCATCTGTAATAACTTTAATCAGGGGTCCTGCAACTTCAGCCAGTGCCGTCTACTTCACCTCTGCACCATATGTCATAGAGCCCACCCTAGGATTTTGTGTGAAGTCAAGCAACACAAGAAGGCGTGACTAAGCCGGATCAACCTCTTATGGTTAGGATGGTATCTCACTTCACATCCCACCCCTTCCCTGGCCACCTTCCTTATCCAAGGCTTCACAGCAGGCTTTCACACCGGCCTCATTTCACTACCCCACACTACTCACGAATGTGCCAATCTTCGTTCGGCAGCCATTGACGAACAAGCCATAGATCAGCTCTTGCAGGCAGAGGTGGATCGAGGTTATGTGATAGGCCCTTTCAGTTGCCCCCCTTTCAACACATGGAGAGTCAGCCCTATTGGGCTTGTCAAGGGCAAGTTTTCAAATAAATTGCGTTTGGTGTACGACTTGTCTGCGCCTCATTCTTCCCACATACCCAGTCTCAATTCCCTGATCCCCTCCGAGGAGTTTTCCCTAAAATATTCTTCCGTGGACATGGCAATACAAGCGATCATCAAAGCAGGCACAGGCGCCTGGCTCTCCAAAGCCGACATCTCGGATGCCTTCAAGCTCCTGCCCATCCACCCAGCCCTTTGGTGCTGGCATGGCATCAAGTGGAAGGAAGCATATTATTTTGCTACAAAGCTCACCTTCGGTTCGAAGAGTAGCCCGTGGCTCTTCGACACGTTCGCCCAGTCCCTCGGTTGGATACTATTACACAAGGGTCAATGCCATGAAGTCATCCATTATCTAGATGACTTCCTACTGATAGAACCACCCAGCAAGCCCCCAGGAGATCTCGACAAACTTAGGGTAATTTTTGGAAACCTCAATGTTCCTATTGCCGAGCACAAAGTCGATGGCCCAGCAAATAGCATCACTTTTCTCGGGGTCAGCTTGGATACCTGCGCAATGCAAGCCAGTCTCCCCCTCGACAAACTAACACGCATTAGGGCAGTTCTTCACGAGTTTACACACACCAAGGACTGTACCAAAAAACAGTTGCAGTCCCTCCTGGGTATGCTCAACTTCGCTATGCGAATTATTCCACAAGGCCGCACATTTGTATCACGCTTACTCAGATTTCTGTCGGAAACTCAAGACCCTGATCAGATTTTGAATTTAGACTCCGCAGCCATAGCGGACCTATCCATGTGGGAGGAATTCTTGTCCGCCTGGAATGGCATATCTCTATTCATACCTATAGTTTCGGTCCATTCACCCCAGGTGGTAACGGACGCCGCAGCCTCCACAGGTTTCGCGGCAATTTTTGGCCATCATTGGTTTTCAGGACCCTGGCCTCAACAGATACTATTGATACCCGGCTTTTCCCAAACATCTGCCCTCTTTAAGCTTTACCCCATAGTGGCAGCCGCACAATTCTGGGGCCACCACTGGACAGGACAAACTGTAGTCTTTAGCACCGACAATCAGGCCACGGCAGATATCATCAACAAAGGCAGGTCCAAGTCCCTAGCAGTCATGTCCTTCCTGCGCAGGTTGGTACAACTGTCTTTACAACATCAGTTCAATATACACTGTGCATTTATTCCCGGCAGATACAACTCAGCAGCTGACGCACTGTCACGTTTCAATTATTCCTCTTTTTTCAAACAGGTTCCCGATGCCGATCCAATGTCGGCCCCTATCCCTGTCTGGTCACAACTGACCCTGGACTAGTTCAACACTTACACGGAGCTACACAACTCATAAATCATTCCCTCTCCTACAACACACTTAAAGCCTACCAGACAGCTTGGAAGGCCTTTAACAAATTCCTCACGTCCTGCCGTAAAGGACCAACAGATATCAAGCAGGTACTGGCCTTCACTGCACACTGCCACACGCAGTTGGCCTTATCCTACAATACCATCCGGCTATACCTAACCGGCATTCAACATTTTATGGCGCTTGAAGACCCCACGAAATCTTCACTATTCACATCTCACGCTATACGAGCCGTTTTAAGGGGAATTCAGAAACAACAACCAGTCATCAGCACTAAGCGCTTGCCCATTACGGGACCCATCTTTAGGGACATGTCAACGATCCTGGCTACCTCGCCATTCGGTCTGCTCCGCAGCACGGTCTTACAAGCAGCTATATATCTAGCGTACTATGGGTTCTTGCGCCCTGGCGAATTCACCTCTAACAAATCCACAGACCGAGTACTATGCAGACGACACTTACTTAGATACCAAGACCATTTCATCCTGCACCTCGAGGTCTCTAAAACCCAGCAAACGGGCTCAGGAGCGAACATTCACCTCTACAAAACCAACAACAGCTGGTGTCCAGTCGCCGTACTCAACCGGCTCCTGTCACTCCTGCCTGAACAACCAGACAGCAGTCCCCTTCTACCGTTCCCAGTTAAACCCTTAAACGCCTCTCAGTTTGTGGAACACATAAGAATACTTCTCCGCAATCTTCATCTTAACCCTAGTCAGTATTCCGGACACTCGTTTCGCATCGGAGCAGCCTCCGCGGCATCCCGCCACGGTGTTCCAGACCACATCATCAAAAGACTGGGCAGGTGGAAATCAGCCTGCTTCGCCCGGTATATCCCCAACCCACAAACAGAGATGGCACAGGCATTCTCCAAATTGGCTCAATAAATAATTGAAAATCAATAAAATCATAACCCTACCTGAATGTTTTTGCCCCCTTATTTTGGCATACCGGCCATTAGACCAAGGCACACTTTCAGGTCCATTTCATATGGTAAGTCCACACTTTCAGGTCTATTTCCGATGGTAAGTCCTATCTTTACTGTAAGTGGTATCCACGTACATACCGGACATAGGGCTCCAACCATAAGTAGGAAGGCCAGTATGGTGGCCTGAATTTATGGGAGGAGCCCGGGGGGTACTTAAGCAGCCCGCTCACCTGTGGTGCTTGTCGGTTTCCTGTGCGCGATACCCACCCTCCCATCCCCATTTCACAGCATTTCTCAAACTATTCATTTCATTCATTTCTCTTACAGAATAATCATTTCTTAAACCAGGGTATGCCCCCTTATTTTGGCATACCGGCCATTAGACCAAGGCACACTTTCAGGTCCATTTCATATGGTAAGTCCACACTTTCAGGTCTATTTCCGATGGTAAGTCCTATCTTTACTGTAAGTGGTATCCACGTACATACCGGACATAGGGCTCCAACCATAAATATATATATATATATATATATACACACATATATATATATATATATATATATATATATATATATATATATATATATATATATACATATGCAGTATCTCACAAAAGTGAGCGCACCCCTCACATTTTTGTAAATATTTTATTATATCTTTTCATGTGACAACACTGAAGAAATTACACTTTGCTACAATGTAAAGTAGTGAGTGTACAGCTTGTATAACAGTGTAAATTTGCTGTCCCCTCAAAATAACTCAACACACAACCATTAATGTCTAAACCGCTGGCAACAAAAGTGAATACACCCCTAAGTGAAAATGTCCAAATCGAGCCCAATTAGCCATTTTTCCTCCCCGGTGTCATATGACTTGTTATGCCGTATACACGCGTGCAGACTTTCAACGGACTGAACTCCGAAAGGACTTTTTGACGGACTTTCAATGGAGTCCCGACGGAGTTCCAACGCAACGGACTTGCCTACACACGATCACACCAAAGTCTGACTGATTCGAACGTGATGACGTACGACCGGACTAGAATAAGGAAGTTCATAGCTAGTAGCCAATAGCTGCCCTTGCCTCGTTGTTTGTCCGTCGGACTAGCATACCGAAGAACAGATTTTTCAACCGGACTCAAGTCCGTCGGAAAGATTTGAAACATGTTCTGTTTCTAAAGTCTGTCTAATTTTTTTGACAGCAAAGGTCCAATGAAGCCCACACACGATCGAATTGTCCGGCGGATTTGTTCCGTCGGACCTTTGCTGTTGAAAAGTCCCCTCGTGAGTACACGGCATTAGTGTTACAAGGTCTCAGGTGTGAATGGGGAGCAGGTGTGTTAAATTTGGTGTTATTGCTCTCACTCTCTCATACTGGTCACTATTATTTGCCAGCGGGGAGAGCAAGCAGGAGGGGTATCTGATGTACCTGAGCTTCGGCGTCCCCTCTGCCTCAGCTCGCGGCGCCTGGGCGCAGTGCACCATGAGCACCCGCCCAGGATCGGCCCTGGGTACAGCATTCAGCCCCATCAAGCCCCAACTTTTTTGAGCCTGCCATAGACATTGACCTAGGCAGTTGGGCTGGACGCTGCATCTGTGCCTCCTGCGCATGAAGGCCTGGTTTCACACTTGTGCAGGTGGTTCCTGCTGCAGGTCCACATCTGTTCCCGCAGCCACAGCCACCCACACAGAAAACGCAGGAGATGCGCGGGGGTGTCATTAATCTTAATGGAACCTGATTCCCTGCATTTTCAGGGGCACATCAGCCCATTGAAATGAACGGGCTGCTGTGCCTGCTCAAATTGTGGCTCAGAGAGCCACAATAATGTTAATCAGGCCTGGGATTGGATGCACAAGGGCTAAACACCCTGTGTGCAAGGGGCCTAATCAGGGCCAGATTAACATAGGGGCTATTGGAGTTGCAGCTCCAGGCCCCTTACCTTAAGATAGGCCCATTTTCCAAAATAAATAAATTAATTAATGATTGAGTTTCGAGGATCGTAGAGACCCCAAAGCCGAAGACCTACCCCACCACTGGTCAAAATTTGGGGCTCCTAGGACCTATGGTTCCGGTGATACAAGGCTCCTTGCGCAGCCTGTCAGAAGCTACACACAGCGCGGCCAGTTTAAATACCGTATTTATCGGCGTATAACACGCACTTTTTTCCCCTTAAAATCAGGGGAAAGTCGCAGGTGCGTGTTATACGCCGATCCCCGCCGATCCCGAGCTGTCCAAATGTCAAAATCGCGGACCGCGATTTGAAAATGGCGCCGCCGGAGCCGAAGTACACAGAGCCGGTCCTCGGCTCTTTCCGGCGGCTCTCGTTTACTTTCGGCTCCACTCGTAGTCCCGAGCGGAGCTATCCGAACCTACTCGGATAGCTCCGCTCGGGACTACGAGTGGAGCCGAAAGTAAACGAGAGCCGCCGGAAAGAGCCGAGGACCAGCTCTTTCCGGCGGCTCTCGTTTACTTTCGGCTCCACTCGTAGTCCCGAGCGGAGCTATCCGAACCTACTCGGATAGCTCCGCTCGGGACTACGAGTGGAGCCGAAAGTAAACGAGAGCCGCCGCAAAGAGCCGAGGACCGGCTCTGTGTACTTCGGCGCCGGCGGCGCCATTTTCAAATCGCGGACCGCGATTTTGAAGCCCTGGAAGCAGGGACAGGGGATCCCAGGGTGCACTGGGGCAAGGCTGCACTGGGGAAGGCTGTACTGGGGAAGGCTGCACTGGGGAAGGCTGCACTGACAAGGCTGCACTGGGGAAGGCTGCGCTGGGGAAGGCTGCACTGACAAGGCTGCACTGGGGAAGGCTGCTCTGGGGAAGGCTGCACTGACAAGGCTGCACTGGGGAAGGCTGCTCTGGGGAAGGCTGCATTGACAAGGCTGCACTGACAAGGCTGCACTGACAAGGCTGCACTGACAAGGCTGCACTGACAAGGCTGCACTGAGAAGGCTGCACTGACAAGGCTGCACTGACATGGCTGCACTGAGAAGGCTGCAATGAAGGGAATTTAAATGTAAGTTTTTTTCCCTTCAACTTCCCTCCTAAAAGTTTTTTTTCCTTAAAATTCCCTCCTAAATTGGGGTGCGTGTTATACGCCGGTGCGTGTTATACGCCGATAAATACGGTACATGCTGACACACTCTGTTTGCAGCAGACTGAAAGGATGAGCTCACAGTGCCTCTCACTTCTTGTCAGAGGCACTGAGCTCAATGGACAGCTTGGAGCCTTGGACCAATGGTAAAGTATCATTAGCCCCAGCTGTCCAATAAAAGACACATGCTCCCTTCCAGCCCAGCCCTATTAATTACAAGGAAATACATGGGTTTATGGGTATAAGATTTACCCATAATAAGTTAAGAGTGAGAATGAGAATCTTCTGCTGCTGAAAAGGTACTGTTTTAATCAAGCTAAATAATATATAATTATGCTATATGTTATAACATAATAATTTATTATTTATCTATTTACTGTGAAATTACTGGTTGGAAATTATAACTTCAAAATTCAGTAACGTGTCCGTTAAGCCACCTGCTTGAGTACAGTTTTTGAAAATATAGTAAATTACCTTAAAAATAATATAATAATTATTTGTATATTACTCATGGTAATTATCCCCTTGCCACCCAGGCCAATTCTGACACTTCTCTCCTACATGTAAAAATCATAATTTTTTTTGCTAGAAAATTACTCAGAACCCTCAAACATTATATATATTGTTTTAGCAGACACCCTAGGAAATAAAATGGTGGTTGTTGCAACTTTTTATGTTACACGGTATTTGCAACAATTTTTTTTGTTTTTGGAAAAGAAACTTTCATGAATAAAAAAAAAAAAAAAGACTAAAGTTAGCCTGATTTTTTTGTATATTGTGAAAGATGATGTTACGCCGAGTAAATAGATACCTAACATGTCACACTTTACAATTGTGCACACTTGTGGAATGGCGCCAAACTTCAGTACTTAAAAATCTCCATAGGCGGCGCTTTAAAAATTGTTTACAGTTACAGAAGAAGTATAGTGCTAGAATTATTGTTCTCGCTCTAACGTTCGCAGTGTATGTAATCTGTGTGTATCTGGCTCTTATACTAGCCAGCATAGGTGTGCGTAGCCTATTGCATTAGGTTGTGCACCCCAAAACTCAAACACACGTGTGTGTATGGGTATGGTGGCAGAAGAACGAAGGGACACTTCTCAATTCAATGTAAGTGGCAGCCCTGACCCCTGCAGCCAGAACTATGAAAGCACTATCGAATTCTGTGGCTCTGAGCTGCTGTATCCCTCCACAAATTAAAGGAAAAGTCCCCTGTCTTACATATACCACACTGATTATTTTGGACAAGGTATTAAAAAAATCTTTAGACACTCAAACATGGACTGTGAATTTGGGGGTGCTGAAAGAGAACCTGCACACAGAACCATATGCTTATGGGCACCAGTGATTAGGGTGTGCCCAGGCACACCTGGCACACCCCCTGCGCACGCCTATGCTAACCAGTGCCTCACCAGCCACTGACTTCACCAAATACATTTGGACAGGGCTGTACGAATGCCGTAGCTGTGATGCTTTACTTCAAAGCTGCAACTTTTTTTTTGTAATTTCTTTAGCTGCAGCATCTTTAACTCAGCCTGCAGAGTTTGACAGGCAGCGCCGCCTGTCAAACTCGCCTATTGATTTCAATGGGGCCACTCTGCAACTGCAAGCCAAACTCACTTGCAGTAGCAGCATAGTCCAACAATGTAAAACTACCATTCAGCAAAGTAAAAAAAAACAAGGAGGCGGCAGTAGCACCTCATGAACACCTGTCAGATGCTGCTATACCACTCGTTGAAAAGCAATCCACCACAGATCACTTTTCAGAGGGCAGTAAGCATTACCGCAAATGTGAAAGAGACTTGAAACAAATCATCCATTTCACACTCACCACAAACCAGGTCACTCCCCAGCCACTTCCCTTCAACTTATATCACAGGTGACCATTTCCCAACCTGCAGATGACAGACCCTACTCCAAAAGATATCACTCCCAGTTACTCCCCCCCACTGGCTGATTGGTATCCCTCCATGACCACCTCACACCCCCTGCTGACAGACCTCTCTCCCCAGCCTGTCCCCACACACCTTCTCACCTGCTGACCTGTGGATGGGGGAATCACTCCTGCAGTGTTATTGTGTTCTGCCAGTGGGGAGCCTTCCCTACCCACAGAATACAATGATCAGTGTTGTTAACTATAGCTGGCAGCACTGATTGTTTTGGGAAAAACCTGACAGGCTTGTTGTACTCAAGTCAATTAAAAGATTGACATGTGTACAACCAGCTAGCCCATACACAGATCGACTATGGCTGGTCTTTGCTTAATTGGCTTAATTTCAATCCATGTATGGCCCGCTTAACCACTATGCAGTTCCTAAACATCCTTCCACAAACCTTTACATTTTACCTTCCCAGATTCCTTCATCCTCCTCACCTGTACATAGTGCCCGCTGTCATACCCTCCACACTCCTCTCCTGTACATACTGCCCACTGTCACACACTTCTCTCCAGTACATAGTGCCCGCTGTCATTCCCCCCACAATCCTCTCCTGTACATACTGCCCACTGTCACACACTTCTCTCCTGTACATAGTGCCCACTGTCATACCCTCCACACTCCTCTCCTGTACATACTGCTCACTGTCATACCCTCCACACTCCTCTCCTGTACATACTGCTCACTTCATACATTTCTCTCCTGTACATACTGCCCGCTGTCATACCCTCCACACTCCTCTCCTGTACATACTTCTCACTGTCATACACTTCTCTCCTGTATATAGTGTCCACTGTCATACACCCCACAATGCCCTCCTGTACATGCTGCCCACTGTCATGCACTTCTCTATTGTACATAGTGCCCACTGTCATACCCTCCACATTCCTCTCCTGTGCATACTGCCCACTGTCATACCCTCTACACTCCTCTCCTGTACACATTGCCTGCTGTCATACCCCCACACTCCTCTCCTGTACATACTGCCCACTTAAAATCTATAAGTTACGCTTACAAACTGAACACTCAAAATAACAAAATGACATTAAGGTGAGTGATGGACTAACTGGTGAATAAGTGAACCAAAAAAAATAATGAATAAAATCAATTAATAAACATATGATCATTAAATATACAAAGAAGAAGAGGGGGGGCGTGTCCAAGATGGCAATAGGAGACGTGTTTGTCTGAGCTCCCCAGGACTGGACCTAATAATCCTTCTTTGCTGGGTGCAGACCCCCAAAAACAGACCTTACTGAGTCCCTCCTGACAGGGGGACCATTCTGGAACGCTTGAGGGAAGAATCAGCCGGCCGAGATCCCGGGAAAAGGTGATAAGGCCGACATCGGGGACAAGGCCGAAGCCGCGGACTCGCCTGAAAATCCTGCCCACGGCCTCACAGGGCCGGCGTGTTACCCATTCGGACACTGAGAAAAGAATTTTCGGCGGGCTCTCCCTGTCCCTCTTCGCTCCGGTACCCTCCCCGGGGTATGCAAAGGAGGAAGAGCCAGCCCCGATCCCGGAAAAAGGCCGCAAGGCCCAACATTACAGACAAGGCCGCAGCCGGGGCCTCGCCTAAGACTTCTGCCTGGATGGAGAACCAGGCCGAAGACCCCGACAGGATGCCTGCCACGGCAGCCGATTTTAAGACAGTTCTACAGGCCATAACCACCCTGACTGGTAAGGTGGATCATATTCAAGCCAATGTGGAGTTTATTAGGAAGGACTTTGAAGCCTTTCGTGGCAGAATGTCTGAGGTGGAGCAAAGGGTCTCCCAGGCAGAGGATACAGTGATCATGGGGCCGACATTCATGCACTTAAAGCCAGGGTAAAGACGATTGAGTCCCGCGCAGAAGATGCAGAGAATCGCAACAGAAGGAATAATCTGCGCATCCTGGGACTCCCTGAGGGGGCAGAGGGCACAAACCCTACGGCCTTCGCTGAATGCTTATTGCAACAGCTACTCCCTGCAGCACGCTTTTCTCCATTCTTTACTGTGGAAAGGGCCCATCGCATACCCACCACCAGGGGGGCCCAAGGAGCACCACCCCAAACCTTCATCTTCAAACTCCTTCATTTTTGGGACAGAGATATTGTGATGAGGGAGGCGAAGCTCCTAATCTTTCTGGATTATTCGCTGGAAACCCAGAAGCAACAGAAATCCTTTGATGCTGTCAGAGCGAGGCTCCGCTCCCACCATATCAAGTACAGCATGCTGTTCCCAGCCAGGCTGAGGGTGGAGGATGGGAAGTCTGTTCGGTTCTTCATGTCCCCAGAGGAGGACTCCGGCTGGATCGACACGCTCCCGCCCAGATAAGTGACCTATTTGATCGCCCGATTGAGGGGGCTGCTGTCACCTACTGTTTTTCCTGCAACGTGCCTTTTCTTACACATTGGCCTGGGTCTTCCTACTGGATTCTGATACCCTCCACATGTTGCGGTTTCCCACTTCTAAACCCCGAGGGTCAGACAGCTGGGCCTCGAAAGGCCCTTTGAGGCCTCATTGCTGCAAAGATGGCTCCAGGTCTGTATCCTACTTCTCCCCTCCTTCCCCCCTTTATACATCCTGGACCCAGGCCCACCTCCGAATGTGACAGCATGTACTCAGCTACCACTATCCCTACGGTTGGGAATCCAGCCCATAAGTGCCATAGTCAACTGTGGTCTTAAAGACGTGCCACTCTTATACATTGGCCTGAATAGGGCCCCTTGACCCAGATCATCCATTGAGTGCCACTACATACCCACCTTTATGGGTGACAGGGGTATTGGGAGATGATGCCCCTCAGCCCTTTTTGAGGCTGATTGAGACACCCCGAAGGGGGGATATATATGAGGGTTGACTCCTGCCACATCCTCCCCCCCCCCTTTTTTTGCCACCCTATTTTTCTCCTTTGGCAATGGCCGAAACAATTTGATTAACTCTGCAATGTTAACGTTTAAGTCTGTACCTCTGGCAGCTGCTGGGAGCCTGCACCCGCTTTTTTACTAATCCGGTCTCCAGCAAGAGACTAGATGTAACATCTAACTGCTGAACTGCGGATGCCATTTTGCACGCGTTCCCCCTTTACAGGCGTATTCGCCTTGGTTCTAAATTGGGATCCTGAGCCTCCCCAAAGTTGGGGCTGGGGTTGGCGGGGTGGGGGAGTTGGTTGGGTTTATTTTGTTATAATTGGTTCTTATATTGTTGTAAACATGTATGTCACTAGATGTTTGAGATGCCACGTCCTGACCCATATAGTGGTCCGGACCTTGCATCTAATTTTGGGTGGAGGTCCACAGCTTGAAAATGTACCAGTAGATGATTATGGCTGACTGTACTATTGTTTCATGGAACACTAGGGGTTTGAACTCCTCTGTGAAAATGTCATTATTGTTTCAATTTCTCAAAACTTATCAGCCCCAAATATGTATATTGCAGGAAACTCACTTGACAGGCAGTAAGCTCTTGAGCCTTAGACGGCCTGGGTGGGACATCAGTACCATTCCACATACACCAACTACTCTAGAGGGGTCAGCATTCTAGTTCATAAATCTCTACCGTTCAAGCTGCTAGCGCTGGAACTAGACCCGGAGGGTCGCTTTGTTATACTCCATGCTATGGTAGACAGATTGGAGCTAGTGGTGGTGGGACTGTACCTGCCCCCCCTTGGCTTCCACGAGATTACTTAACCAGCTTATCTCTAAAATTGCCACCTACGCTACAGATAATGTGGTGATGCTGGGGGACTTTAACCTGGCCCTGGACCCTGGGATGGACAGACTCTCACCCGAAGCGGGCTCATTCTTAGAGCTGCTCTCCTGGGCTGAAGCCTGTAACCTGACTGATGTGTGGAGATGGCGTAACCCCTCCCGAAGGGCCTACACATGCCACTCAGCTTCACACAAAACCCTATCTTGCATAGACCTTGCCTACGTGGGGGGATCTGTCCTACCCAGGGTTAGGGATATCACCATTCTCCCCCGTGGCATATCCGATCACGCCCCGCTTGCCTTGAAGCTGTGCGTGTCCTGTACACCGGGGGAGAGTCTCTAGAGATTGTCCAGGTTCTGGCTGTCTGATTCCAGAATATCGGAACCATATAGGTCTAAGGCAGTGCAGTATTGGCGGGAATTGGATCAATCAGTATCTTTGACCACATCTTGGGACGCATTTAAGGTCTTCACCAGGGGTAGCCTACACATATCCGTAAGATCCGTAAGGATCTGAGGGAGGAGACCCGAAAGGCTGAGGAGAGGGTGACAGCACTTGAGGAGGAATACTCTGACTTTCAGGCAGCGTTAAGGGATATCCTCCTGCTACGAACGTCAGCCACCAAAACTAAATTCCTACACCAGTCCCAAAGAATTTTCGAACATGGGGAGAAGACCGGCAGTATGCTGGCATGGCTGGTGAGGGAAAGATCCTCCCCGGTGACTATCTCGACCATATGTGACTGGGGTGGGATGACCCTAACAGATCCTTCATCCATTAATGACAGATTTGCATCATTCTACCGGGAGCTCTATGGTTCTCGAATGGAATGCACGGATGCAGAACTGACGACATGCCTCGACGGGGTGGAGCTCCCTTGCCTGACATCCACATTTAGAGAAGCTTTAGACGGTCCTATCCTATTAGAGGAGTTACAGAGGGCAGTAGCCTCCTTGCAAAATAGCAAAACGCCAGGTCCGGGAATTTATTGCCCCCGACAATGGCTGAGGCAGTTATAGTGGTCATCCTTAAATCGGGTAAGCCCCCTGAACAGTGTTCTTCGTATCGCCCTATCTCCCTCCTTAATGTGGACGCCAAGCTGTTGGCTAAGGTGCTGGCTGGTCGATTGAACACTGTGGTTACGGCACTGGTGCACGCAGACCAGTCTGGATTAATGCCAGGCAGAGGGGCCGACATAAACATCTGACGTCTCCTTACGCATCTATCAAGGGCAAGCGGGGACAGCCCGGGGTAGTCGCCTCTCTAGATGCCGAAAAGGCCTTTGACTCGGTTGAGTGGCGCTACCTGTGGGCGGTCCTCCGCAAATTCGGGTTTGGCCCTCATTTCATTAGTTGGGTCCAGATGCTATACCACAATCCTACGGCCCGTATACGCACAAATAATTCACTGTCCTTAATGTTTCCCTATCCAGGGCTGCCCACTATCCCCTGGATTATTCACGCTAGCCATGGAGCCCATGGCAGCTCGTATTAGATCCGCTTCTTCAGTAAAGGGAATCCAAGTCGGTGTAATAACAGATAAAATATCCTTATACGCCGATGATACCCTCCTTTTCCTTAACCACTTCAATACCAGGCACTTAGACACCTTCCCGCCCAGGCCAATTTTCAGCTTTCAGCGCTGTCGCAATTTGAATGACAATTGCGTGGTCATGCAACACTGTACCCAAACAATTTTTTTATCATTTTGTTCCCACAAATAGAGCTTTCTTTTGGTGGTATTTGATCACCTCTATGGTTTTTATTTTTTGCGTAACAAATAAAAAAAGAGCGAAAATTTTGAAAAAAACCCCAAATTTTTCTTTGTTTCTGTTACAAATTTTTGTAAATAAGTACGTTTTCTTCTTCAATTAAGGGCACTGATATGGCTGCACTGACGGGCACTGATACGGCGGCACTGATGGGCACCGATGAGTTGACACCAATGAGGTGGCACTGACGGGCACTGATGATGGGCACTGATAGGCGGCACTGATGGGCACTGATAGGTGGCACTGGTATGCGGCACTGATGGGCACTCATAGGTGGCAACGATGAGCACTCATAGGCAGCACTGATGGGCACTCGTAGGTGGCATTGATGGGTACTTATGGGTGGCACTGATAGGTGGCACGGATGGGCACTGATGGGCACAGATGGGCACTGACAGGTGGCACCAATGGACACTGATGGGTGGCACTGATGACACTGATTGGTGGCACTGATGACACTAATGGGTTGCATTGCTGGGCATCACTTAAATATAATGGTGTCAATCAGTGCCCATTTGTGGGCACTGATTGGCACAGATTGGGCACAGACTGGGCACATTGGGCACATGTGGATGGCCGTGGGGTACATACCTGGCCATCCACATGTTGCCCGCTTCCCTGGTGGTCCTAGTAGCGTCCCTGGGGGTCCAGTGCGGTCATCTGAGGGGGGCTGCGCTGATATACAATCAGCGCAGACCCCCCCTGTCAGGAGAGCCGCCGATCGGCTCTCCTCTACTCGCGTCTGTCAGACGCGAGTGAGGAAAAGCTGATCAAGGGCTCTTCCTATTGACATCATGATCAGCCGTGATTGGACACGGCTGATCATATGGTAAAGAGCCTCCACCGGAGGCTCTTTAGCAAAATCGGTGGAGCGGTGTGTCAGACTGACACACCACTCCACCGATCGCCGCGATGCGCGCCCCCATGGACGCGTGGCAGCATGTTATCATATGACGCCCAGTCAGGATAACTGAACCACCGCCCGGCCGTCAATCTGCTATAGGCCAGGCAGGAAGTGGTTAAAGACATCTCTTCCCTCCCACCAGCACTACAAATAATAGATGGATTCGGATCATTCTCGGGCATTAAGGTTAATTGGGGGAAATCCCTGCTTTTCTCACTGAATGCGTTAGGTCACCACCCACCAACAGGCACCCCCCTAAACTGGACATCTGAGTTCAAATACCTAGGAGTAAGGACTGGGACTCCACTGTCCTCATATTATGAGCTGAACCTTCAACCACTACTTAAAAACTTCTCGCAGAAATGTTTAGCCTGGAGGACCCTTCCCCTATCACCAGTGGGTAGGGTAAACTTAGTTAAGATGGTTTAACTCCCCAAATTCCTTTACCTTTTTCGAAATGCCCCTTTGATCCCTCCGGCCTCATTCTTCGCAAAAATAAAAAGTATAATATCTTCCTTTGTTTGGAACGGTAGGCTCCCACGACTGGCCATTACTACCCCCCAGCTGCCTGTTACCCGGGGTGGCCTGTCCCTAACAGATTTTCAGATCTACTTCTGGGCGGCCGTCCTGGTAACGGTCAGATGGTGGTTTTCCTAACTACAGGACAACCCAGCAGTGACCTTGGAGGCAGCCATAATGGGCTCATACTTTTCCCTCAGCAACGTGGTATTCAGGGGGGCGAGGTCTCACCCTGGCATCACGGAGCTGATGCGTACAACCATCAATGTATGGAATAAAGCCAGAACCCTCTTTGCCTCCCCCGAGACATTCTCTCCCCACATTCCTCTTTGGGGCAATCCCAACCTACCACACATGAATACCGTTCCAGACCCCCAGGTTTGGGCAAGGAGGGGTATAGTCAAACTGAAGCATATAGTTATGGGGGGTAAACTGAGATCCTTCTCTGATCTCAAAAGTGCCTACTCACTACCGGGGTGGATGTTGTTTCGATACTACCAGCTTCGACACGCGTATAGGAAACAGTTCCCAGCACAACTCATATTGAAATCAGACTCTGTGGAGGGACTACTTACAGCCAAGATCATAGATAAACCCCTCTCCTCCCTATATTTCCACTTGTCCGTAGCTCCTTTAAAGAAACTTGAAAAAACCCTAGATAGGTGGAAATTAGACATCCCAGATCTGTCAGAGGAATGGGAGACATGTGTATCTTCCTTTGTCACTAATATGATCTCGGCCAGAGACCGATTTATGACGGTCACGTTCCTCCACAGAGCCTACTACACTCCAAAGCGGTTAACAATTATGAATCCTAACACCCCGGTGGCCTGTCCTAGATGTGGTCAGAGCTCCGCCTCCTTCTTTCATATGACATGGTCCTGTCCCCGCCTCGGAGACTATTGGTCAGAGATAGCTGACACCCTTAGCCGGGTTATTTCCCTGGAATTGGGAACAGACCCCAAACTGATGCTGCTCAATGTTTTTGACTCTAGGGTAAGGGGCAAATATACTAGATTATTCCTGAATTATGCTACATTCTATGCTCGTAGAGAGATATTCCTTCACTGGAAGGACACTACGCCTCCAAGGGTATCCTCATGGTGCCTAACACTGAACTCGGTGCTGCCATTGTATAAGCTTACCTATGCCAACCGAAATTGCCCTGGCAAATTTGACAAGATATGGTCGGGATGGATAGATGCCTGGGGCACAGATGTGGCGGATGATCACTGAGATATTGCTGCTGGACCTGCCCTGCAATAGTGTACCACTGCTATGATCTACTGAATGTCTAATCATTGTTTGAGCTCTGTGAACTTAGCAAACTAGATGAGGTCCCTCCTTCGCCCCTCCCTCCTCCCCCTCCTCTTCCCCTCCCCTCTTCTTCCCCTCCCAGTCTTCTCCCCCCCTCTTCCCCCCCTCCCCCAGAACCTCCTTAAATAGTATTGCTGGAATCTACTACCTCCAAACCCATCTCCTAATGTGATGTAACTCAACAGCTCCGCACATCTTTCTCCTATTTAAAGGTGTCGCCCATTCCTTCTGTGACAATTTATGTAACAATTTTTATGTGAACTGTGTATATGCATCGCTTGTATTGTAAAAATCTAATAAACATTTCTTTTCTTGTGAAAAAAAAAAAAAAAACAAAGAAGAAGAAAGTCCATGAGCAGTTTCGTCACACCTGACGTCTTCAAAGGGGCGCGGGCGACGCACTGAAACCATTGCTTAAATATCAACAGAACGGAACCAAGCCTCGTTTTGACCTGATAGCCATCACATGATAATACTTATGAGGCTCATCATGAGAGAACACAGACCTCGATCTGACCTACGTTACGTACGTAAAGCTCCATAAGGAGATGGCAAAGAAAATCGGACACCAAGTGACCGAAGCAATAAAATTGGCTTGTGTATGGTATGAAACTACAATGCGAAGAGAAAAAAATATATATATACACTACCGTTCAAAAGTTTGGGGTCACATTGAAATGTCCTTATTTTTGAAGGAAAAGCACTGTACTTTTAAATGAAGCTAACTTTGAACTAGTCCTAACTTTAAACAAATATACTCTATACATTGCTAATGTGGTAAATGACTATTCTAACTGCAAATGTCTAGTTTTTGGTGCAATATCTACATAGGTGTATAGAGGCCCATTTCCAGCAACTATCACTCCAGTGTTCTAATGGTACAATGTGTTTGCTCATTGGCTCAGAAGGCTAATTGATGATTAGCAAACCCTTGTGCAATCATGTTCACACATCTAAAAACAGTCTAGCTCCTTCCAGAAGCTACAAAACTGACCTTCCTGTGAGCAGATTGAGTTTCTGGAGCATCACATTTGTGGGGTCAATTAAACGCTCAAAATGGCCAGAAAAAGAGAACTTTCATCTGAAACTCGACAGTCTATTCTTGTTCTTAGAAATGAAGGCTATTCCATGCGAGAAATTGCAAAGAAATTGAAGATTTCCTACAACGGTGTGTACTACTCCCTTCAGAGGACAGCACAAACAGGCTCTAACCAGAGTAGAAAAAGAAGTGGGAGGCCGCGTTGCACAACTAAGCAAGAAGATAAGCACATTAGAGTCTCTAGTTTGAGAAACAGACGTCTCACAGGACCCCAACTGCCATCTTCATTAAATAGTACCCGCAAAACACCAGTGTCAACATCTACAGTGAAGAGGCGGCTGCGGGATTTTGGGCTTCAGGGCAGAGTGGCAAAGAAAAAGCCATATCTGAGACTGGCCAATAAAAGAAAAAGATTAAGATGGGCAAAAGAACACAGACATTGGACAGAGGAAGACTGGAAAAAAGTGTTGTGGACGGATGAATCCAAGTTTGAGGTGTTTGGATCACAAAGAAGAACGTTTGTGAGACGCAGAACAAATGAAAAGATGCTGGAAGAATGCCTGACGCCATCTGTTAAGCATGGGGGAGGTAATGTGATGGTCTGGGGTTGCTTTGGTGCTGGTAAGGTGGGAGCTTTGTACAGGGTAAAAGGGATTCTGAATAAGGAAGGCTATCACTCCATTTTGCAATGCCATGCCATACCCAGTGGACAGCGCTTGATTGGAGCCAATTTCATCCTACAACAGGACAATGACCCTAAACACACCTCCAAATTGTGCAAGAACTATTTACAGCAGAAGCAGGCAGCTGGTATTCTATCGGTAATGGAGTGGCCAGCACAGTCACCAGATCTGAACCCCATTGAGCTGTTGTGGGAGCAGCTTGACCGTATGGTACGCCAGAAGTGCCCATCCAACCAATCCAACTTGTGGGAGCTGCTTCTAGAAGCGTGGGGTGCAATTTCTCCAGCTTACCTCAATAAATTAACAGCTAGAATGCCAAAGGTGTGCAATGCTGTAATTGCTGCAAAAGGAGGATTCTTTGATGAAAGCAAAGTTTGATGTAAAAACAATGTTATTTCAAATACAAATCATTATTTCTAACCTTGTCAATGTCTTGACTCTATTTTCTATTCATTTCACAACGTATGGTGGTGAATAAGTGTGACTTTTCATGGAAAACACAAAATTGTTTGGGTGACCCCAAACTTTTGAACGGTAGTGTATATGCATAAAAATGCACTTTTAATGCCGAAAAAGGCTAAAAAAGAGAAATCTTAAGGAAAAAATTCTAAACTCATTTCAAAAATACATATTGATACCTGTCCCAAATATATGGGCAAAAAATAATATAAATAAAAATAAAAGTAAAAATAAAAAAATATAAAAAATAATGTATTAAGCAACGAGCGTAAGATCGGGGTAGGTGTTCTCCCCAACAAATACAATTATGTTTAAACAGGACATCCATAATTTAGACATAACATTCTCAGTTAAGATGTGACACAACTTAAGCATTATCAATAACGACGTTAATTTCTATATCCACATTTAACCCAAGGGGTCTGAGACATCTGATCTTATATATCCACCCCATTTCAAGCTTGGAGATGGCACATCGTTTAGGTCCCCCTCTCCAAGGTAATTTTAATCTGTCAATACCGACAAATGATGTCCCCCTAGGGTCCTGGTTATGTACTTCCAGGTAATGTCTTGAAACAGGGTGCCCTTTGAAACCTCTCCTGATATTCCCAATATGTTCATTCAATCTGACCTGTAACGGCCGGACAGTGCATCCCACATATTGAAGTCCACACGGACAGGACAGAAGATAAACAACACCGGGAGTAGAACAGGTGATGAATGACTTTATCGGGAACTAATGAGAGGTACTATTAGAATTAAAATGTGTAACCTTCTTGTCTCTAACAGTGTTGATGGAACAAACTACTCATTTTTTGCATCTATAAAAACCAACCAGGTTTTGGAAGAATATTGGCCTATTGTCAGGAGGGTCGCAGACACTAGGGGCCACAAGTGACTTTAATGTAGAAGCTCCCCTGAAAACTACCTGAGGCTTCTTAGGGAGTACATGCCCAAGTATGCAGTCATTCCTGACAATGTGCCAATGTTTGTGTATTATTTTTTTTATTGAATGATGTTGATGAGAATACCCTGTTATAAAAAGATACCTAAAATCACCGTTGTCCTTGTCAGCATCAGTCACCGCTCTATTTACAAGCAGTTGTTCACGGTCCAGCAATTCTACCTCCACAAGTTTTTTATTCAAGAAAGAGATCTCATAACCCTTCTCTATAAATCTATCCGTGAGAACTTTGGATTGAACCTTAAAGTCTGCAATTTTGGAACAGTCGCATCTCATTCTTATATATTGACTTTTGGGGACTGAATGGAGCCAAGACTTATGATGACAGCTGTCACGAGGTATAAATGAATTGGGGGGCGTGGCTTGGCACGCAGCGTGGATGGACGCATAGGAGAGGAGCTCCTGTTGCACAAGAGTCCTGGGAGAGAAAAACAACCAACTACACGGCCAATTATCAAGCCACAAGGGCCGCCTTTGAAAACGTCGATGACGAAACGCGTAAGGCGGGGCTACGCACTTACGTCATTTCCGGGTACGGGGTGAGAGAGCCTGGAACGCAGCTGGACCGCACGCCGCACGCTGCGGGAAAGTACTTCCTGGCTTTCGGCTTCACCCATAGTGTAGTGCGATGTGATTTTTCCCCAGTGGGGAGTTTTTATGCCATTAAAGTTTTTAATTATACTACACTATGAGGTGGCATCTCTTTTTATGAGGGCTTTTGCTGGCGATCCCCTTCTTGGACATGGTATGAAGCGGTAATCCGGAACTCCTGGGAGAGAGGCCATTCTATCTCAGCAACCGCGGGATACCGGATAAGAGGACGGCATTGGGATTCTAGAGTGTCTGTCACCCCTGCAGGGGTAGTGGGAGCTGGTGAGTGGGGAGCCATAAGGGGAGCACAGAAGTCACGGATTTTTTACCTCTGTGGGCACCAAGTCACTTAGCTTTTGGAACTTTTCTTTTGCCATTTATAAATTGGGACGTATCACTTGAGACTAGACTTTCTTGCAATTTTGATGCCATTTATAGTTTTTTTCGGCTCTTTTTGGACTTGATTGCACTGTATTGCACTTTACTGCACACGTATATGTTGGATTGCACTGTCATATATATACGTAGATGTTGGATTGCACTGTCATATATATATATTACTGCACTGTCATATTTGTGTTACTGCACTGTCATTATATATTACTAATTTTGCATACATATAAGCTGGATTCATCACATCAGCTACCTAGCAGCAGCACCTAGTGGCACTTTTTGTCACTACCTGTGCTACAGAGGTATATGCAATACAATTAGGGGTTGCATATACATATATATATATTTTTTATTTAAGGTTTTTTGATTTACACATCATGGGTTCATCCAGTAAGAGTATCACAGTCTTCACATTTTGTGTTTGGAATACTATATAACTAATCTGATATAGTCACTGTTAACGCGCAATATATTATTTACACACGTCACAAGGGAGCGCCATACCCCCCTTTTACAATCTACACGGCCAATTATGTCCTCATTGCTAAAGAAAGGAACCCACAAAAGATCCCTCCGCTTGCTGGGCACCCCTAAAGGGAAATCTACGCCTTCTAGCCTGAGCAAATAGCGGCGGAGGGGGAGGACCCAAGATGGCGCCGACTCATAGAACAAGCGCTGAGGACGACATGGAGAATGTTGAGATCTCCCTACCTGCTTCAGAAGAATCCAATAGAGGTAAAATGACCAGCGACCATCCCCTCACCTTTGCAGCCATGATTGAAATAGCTTCTGATATCAAAAATTCCCTTGCTGCTGCCATTACTGACTTAAAAACTGACCTGATAAGACTCACAGAGCAAATGGCTGTGAATGAAAGGGCAGGGAAAAGGAGAGACAGGGCTTTAACCAGGGTGGAGGATATTGCTACCACTCACTCTGAGCACCCAATAGAGATGAACAGGAAAATTGAAGATTTGGACAACAGAGGCAGGAGACACAATATTAGAGTCAGAGGTGTACCTGAGTCAGTCTCCCCTGAACAAATTAAATCTGCCTTAACCTCCATTTTCAATAACCTCATGGAAAGACCTGATGCATCTCCAATAGAGTTTGATCGAGCTCATAGAGCTCTCAGACCTAAGGCTTCTGACAACACACCTCCCAGAGATATCATTTGCTGTCTCCCCAATTTCCCCTTGAAAGAAGAAATCCTCCAAAAAGCGAGAGCAAATGAACTAGTCACTTTCAATGGGGCTGAGATTCTGCTTTTTCAAGATCTCTCCCAAATAACACTGAAAAACAGAAGGGCTTTGAAACCCCTGCTGGAAGTTCTAAAGGAAAAAGGAATCCATTATAGATGGAAATATCCCTTTGCTCTCCAAGCCACATACAATGGCAAACAATACATGCTAAAAACTCCTGACGATTTACTACATTTCTGTGAAAACCTACAAATTGCACCAGTGGAACTGCCGGAAAGGTATGCAGAGTTCCGACTACCTCCTGCTATCAAGAGCATGCCATCCACCTCTAGCATTTCCCCTGAAAAATCTCCCTTCCAGTATGGCAAACAACGCAGGCACACCAATAGGAGCAACTATAATTCACCTGTAGCTAAGAGCCCAAGAATGAGAGATACAAGATAATCGCAATATATATACAAATCTAGAAATACTGCAAATCTCAGGAAAAGTTGAACATATGGTTAATGTTCGATATATAAAACTTTAACGTCTCTTTTTCAGTCACAGCGGAAGACCTCCTGCTCTTTACATTATTATTAACAGTTGATAATAATCCATTTTATAGCTAAATACTGTCAATACCAACTAAACTTAAAACATACAGTAAACAAATCTTTTTCCACTAGATGGCACTTGCTCATAAGCAATACTATAACTCTCATAACTCCTCATGAGAAAACACTGCAAGGAATGAATAATGCCTCATGATTTTTGTACCTACATAACACACTGAATAAGATAACTAGGTACAAAAAGCTGAACATTAAAATAAGGCATAAAAGTCATATAAACCTACATACGAACGCTAAAGTATGCATCAACCATCAAAGCTGGAAATAATACAAATTCACAGGAAAATATGGACAAGACGACAATAGTTGCTCCTGTATTCACTGTAGTGCTTTAGATCCCTGCCTCACACATTTCCTTGGACTACCTAATGTTGTTTTTTCACACAGTTGAAACATATATTAACAGGTGATATAGTTCTGCACATCAAACCCACATCTCTGTGGATCTTCATTTCAGACACCCTGGTGGCCATCTAACTCGCTGGTGGGTAAGCTAAATGACATTACCATCTAAAGCACTACAAACAGCCTTAATGGACATATGACCAAAAGTAAAATTGTACTACAAAACACACTAGCTGAACTTATCTCTCTTCTCAAAGCTAAAGGCAGAGGAATATTAAGACATCACATATGACCTGACATGGCTGAAAAATGCCATCTTATATGTGATCCAACTTCATTTGATAATTATTAGTTAGTTAAAGTTACGTTTCATGTTTGTCAATACCAAAATAGTTAAAACTGTACTAGGATACAATAGGCTCGCTCCCGGTCAATTTCCAGCGGGAATGTAAGGTGGTCAGCCCCGATGGAGAAAATGACTGGTAGCTGGTTAAACCTGAGCTTAACCTGTTGCAAAAATATTATAGATAACCATGTTATACTATCTTTAAATAGTTCTACTTATATTAGAAAAGTTGTAAAGTTCCTACTGTACCATTATATACCTCCCATCATACAGGCCTAAAGTAAGATACTTAATTCACATGTTACATTGGTCAAAACACTTACTTTTTCATATCAAATATATTTACACACTCTTCCAGGTACTCACGGGCACTTAAGGGTCGAATCTAATATTTAATAAACTTTTAAAATCTATACACATTCCACCAACACTCCTCCCACCTACCCCCGGTAGTCGACCTTGGTGTTAAATAACAATAAAACCGGTTCAATTAACACCTTTTTAAGGGTCCTCTATAAACCAATACTCAACCAAGGTTCTCTAAGAACCTATCTGCCTCACTACAAGACCCTAACACATCCACCGTTCCCCCTCTTTCCCTCCCCTCACCCCTTTACCCTCTTTTCTTTTTTTTTTTTGTCCTCCCACCCCCCGCCTTAACATGGCTTATTCTTTCCTGAGAAAAGTCCGAGCATTATCTCCCATAATGTAAATGGCCTTAATACACCTGAAAAAAGAACAAAAATACTGAAAGAATTGAAGAAAGTCACTCCGTCTGTAGTGTATCTTCAAGAAACACACTTCAAAGACCAAAATATCCCCAAACTCACCAATAATTACTTCACAGCCTTCCATGCCACCAATCCTCTAGCTAAAACTAAAGGAGTCTCCGTACCTATCAACAAAAACTCCCACTTCTCCCCCTCACAACACCTCTCTGATCCTGAGGGAAGATATATATTTATCAAAGGCAAATGGGACAGGACACCAGTTACCTTAGCAAATGTCTATTTCCCCAACAAAGCACATATTACCTTCTGCCACAAAATAATAGAAGAACTCAAATGGTTTGCTGAGGGCTGTAACACACTTGGTGGAGATTTCAACGTTCCTCTAAATCCCCACCAAGATACCTCCACTGGATACACACGTCACCTACAGGCTACTAAAACGAAGTAAGTTACTACTACGATCCCTCTCCTTAGTAGACACATGGAGAAAAAGACTATACTTTTTACTCCTCTCCCCATAAAAGATATTCTAGAATTGACCTTATATTCATTTCCCAAAGAGACCTGATCAACCTAAAAAGAGCAGAAATCGGCATAATCTCGATATCAGATCATGCTCCCACAGCTATCACATTAAAACCTGCCTCACCCAAATCTTCCACATTTAGCTGGAGACTCAATCCAGCATTACTTACGGACCAAAGTATATGGGATAGCATTCACAAATCCATCAAAACATACTTTGAAAATAACTCAGACTCAGACACGAACCCCCTTAATAATTGGGAAGCCCACAAGAGCGTAATTAGGGGAGAACTTATAAAGTGGGACTCAAGGCAGAAAAAAGAAAGGGATGGGGAAATTAAAAAACTTTCAAATAAAATAGCTAAACTTCAAAATCCACACAAACTCTCCCGCACGGCCAAACTAGAAGACGAACTCATACATTGTAGATCCTCCCTCAAGCAAATACTAGATCTTAAATCCAAGAGATCATTATTCTTTAAAAAACACATCTTTTATGAACAGGGAGACAAAAGGGGAAAATTACTTGCCAAAGCCCTAAAAGATGCAACCGTTGCAAAACACATACATGCCATACAAAACTCAGATGGATCCTTAGAACACAATCCTGAAAAAATAGCAAACATATTTCATAAGTATTACTCCACATTATACAATCTACCCCCCCCCCCCCCAACATAAACCTCCACATTTAAATCACACAAAAGACATAGTAATCTGGGTCTTTCTCACAAACAACAAAATCCCGACCTTCAGCACAGAAGAATCCAACTACCTTGACAAACCAATCACAATTACAGAAATACAAACTGCGATTAAAGACCTAAGGCCAGGGAAGAGTCCAGGCCCAGACGGATTCACTTCCCAATATTACAAGACCTATATAACACCTCCTCCCCAAACACCTTTTAACTGCCTATAACCACCTAGCACAGAGTAAACATGATTCCAACTCCTTTTTATCGGCACATATAGCCATAGTACCGAAACCAGACAAAGACCACACCGATTGCACTAACTTCAGACCCATCTCCCTCTTAAATGTAGACTTGAAGTTACTGGCCAAAATTCTCGCGAACATACTGAAACCCCTCCTCTTGAAAATCATCAGCCCTGATTTAATTCCCCAATGATGGGGGATTATGGTATACAGGGAGGTGACATCGGCTGTTACCAACCAATATCCCTCCCTGTAACCACAATCTTTGAGAAGGTTTATGGTGTGTCTACTATCCTTAATGTAAGCTGGTAGTGCTTTCACCAACGGTTGAAGAAACCCATCAATGTATTTCCCTGCCCTAGAAGTGATGGAATCTATTCCACTAATAATTGGACGGCCCAGTGGACGGACCGGATCCTTGTGGATCTTGGGCAGGTAATAAAGGACAGGGATCCTTGAGGATACCGTAATCAAAAAAAGCTTCTCTTTTTTTCATTAATATACCGGTTTCAAAACCGTGATTAACGATTTGTTCTCTTCTATATTCAAAGCGTGGATCAGACTTAAGAAGAGTGTATGTGTCACGGTCGCCGACAGTTTTGTCCAGCTCTTGAAGGTAGTCAGCTTTGTCGAGAATAACAATACCCCCCTTCCTTTGTCAGCTGGCCTAATTACAAGGTCCTTATGATTACAAAGCTGGTCCAGTCCTAATTGTAGGTCTTTGGCCATTCTGACTTGTTTTACTTTCAAACTATCAAGGTCCCTAAGGAGAACATCTCTAAAGACCTTGATCGAGGCAGACAGACCCCCTGGTGGGTTAAATAAAGAAGCTTTGGCCAAACCTGAATATCTCATATTAGTGGTGTTCGCTCCCCCACTGCCAACAGGATTGAACAACATATATCTCTTGATATTTAATTTACTCGTATATTTATGGATGTCCATATAAGTCTGAAATTTATTGAGGAATTTGGGAGGTGCAAATTTAAGCCCCTTATCTAGAATGAAGGTCTCAGCCTGTGTAAGTTTGATTTTACTCAGGTTGAAAATACCCTGGCCCCTCATTCTCTCTTCTGTTTGGCTTTTTGATCTCCGCCCCCCTCTGACTCCTCTCTTTTTTTCTATGGGTCTTTGGGAGTTTTGTTCTCCCCGGGGAAAACCCCAATATTGGGGTTTGTTGGTGTTCTTTCCATTGTGGGTGTTGGGGAGTGCGCCGGCCACCTTGATCCCAAGCAGAAGCGTTTCATTATAGAACTCCTTGAGTATGCCACTACTCATAATTTTTTCTGGCATAAGAATCCGTTCTTTCTGCAGACGAGGGGTGTGGCTATGGGGGCAAAATTTGCCCCCAGCTTTGCCAACTTCTTCATGGGTAAATGGGAGGAGGACGTCATCTATACCCAGCCAAGACCCAAGTTGGTCTTGTGGGCCAGATATATAGATAACGTCCTCCTCCTATGGAATGATACACATGATTCTTTACTTGCTTTCATGGAGGGCCTAAACAACAATGATAGGGGTATTGAATTTAAATTCGAAGCCAGTCAACATACTGTCAATTTTTTGAATCTTAGAATTTGGGGTGAGGGTGATTCCTTATGCACCTCCACTTATTTTAAAACCACAGATCGTAATTCATTTATACCTTGTGACAGCTGTCATCATAAGTCTTGGCTCGATTCAGTCCCCAAAAGTCAATATATAAGAATGGGACGCAACTGTTCCAAAATTGCCGACTTTAAGGTTCAATCCAAAGTTCTCACGGATAGATTTATAGAGAAGGGTTATGAGATCTCTTTCTTGAATAAAAAACTTGAGGAGGTAGAATTGCTGGACCGTGAACAACTGCTTGTAGATAGAGTGGTGACTGATGCTGACAAGGACAACGGTGATTTTACGTGTCCTTTTATAACAGGGTATTCTCATCAACATCATTCAATAAAAAAAATAATACACAAACATTGGCACATTGGCAGGAATGACTGGATACTTGGGCCTGTACTCCCTGAAAGTAGTTTTCAGGGGAGCTTCTACATTAAAGTCACTTGTGGCCCCTAGTGTCTGCGACCCTCCTGACAATAGGCCAATATTCTTCCAAAACCTGGTTGGTTTTTATAGATGCAAAAAATGAGTAGTTTGTTCCATCAACACTGTTAGAGACAAGAAGGTTACACATTTTAATTCTAATAGTACCTCTCATGAGTTCCCGATAAAGTCATTCATTACCTGTTCTACTCCCGGTGTTGTTTATCTTCTGTCCTGTCCATGCGGACTTATATGTGGGATACACTGTCCAGTCGTTACAGGTCAGATTGAATGAACATATCGGGAATATCAGGAGAGGTTTCAAAGGGCACTCCGTTTCAAGACATTACCTGGAAGTACATAACCAGGACCCTAGGGGGACATCATTTGTCGGTATTGACAGATTAAAATTACCTTGGAGAGGGGGACCTAAACGACGTGGCATCTCCAAGCTTGATGGGGTGGATATATAAGATCAGATGTCTCAGACCCCTTGGGTTGAATGTGGATATAGAAATTAACGTCTTTATTGATAATGCATAAGTTGTATCACATCTTAACTGAGAATGTTATGTCTAAATTATGGATGTCCTGTTTAACCACTTCAATGCAGGGCACTTATACACCTTCCTGCCCAGACCAATTTTCAGCTTTCAGCGCTGTCGCAGTTTGAATGACAATTGCGCGGACATGCTGCACTGTACCCACACTAAATTTTTATCATTTTGTTCCCACAAATAGAGCTTTCTTTTGGGGGTATTTGATCACCTCTGCGGTTTTTATTTTTTGCTAAACAAATAAAAAAAGACAGAAAATTTTGAAAAAAATAAAAGTTTTGCTTTTGTTTCTGTTAAAAAAGTTTGTAAATAAGTAGGTTTTCTCTTTCACTGATGGGCACTGATAAGGTGGCACGGACAGGCACTGATAAGGCGGCACCAATGAGGTGGCACCAATGAGCGGGCACTGACGAGCACTGACGATGGGTACTGATATGCGGCACTGATGGGTGGCACTGATACGCATCACTGATGGGCATTGATAGGCGGCACTGATGGGCACTCATGGGTGGCACTGGGTGGCACTGATAGGCGACACTGATGGGCACCGAAAGGTTGCAAAGATGGATTCTTATGGGTGGCACTGATAGGCGGCACTGCTGGGCACTGATAGGCAGCACTGCTGGGCACTGATACGCGGCACTGATATGAGGCACTGATAGGCATCCCTGGTGGCACTGGCAGTGGTAGGCATTGGCGTGGGCACTGATTGGCAGCTGCCTGGGCATTGATTGGCAGCTGCCTGGGCACAGATTGGTATTTCCCTGGGGGTCTAGGGGGCATACCTGGTGGTCCAGTGTGGATGGCTTCCCTGGTGGTCCTGGGCAGCTTCCCTGGTGGTCCTGGGTGGGATCCAAGGGGGTCTGTGCTGATAAACAATCAGCACAGACCCCCCCTGTCAGGAGAGCAGCCGATCGGCTCTCCTCTACTCGCGTCTGTCAGACGCGAGTGAGGAAAAGCCAATCACCGGCTCTTCCTATTTACATCATGATCAGCCGTGATTGGACACGGCTGATCACGTGGTAAAGAGTCTCCGTCAGAGACTCTTTACCTAGATCGGAGTTGCGGTGTGTCAGACTGACACACCGCAACAACAATCACCGCGATGCGTTCCCCCGGGGGTGCGCAGCGGCTTAATATCCTGATCACGTCATATGACGTCCGGTCAGGATATTGAAACCACTTTGCCGCCGTCATTTTGCTATATGGCGGGCGGCAAGTGATTAAACATAATTGTATTTGTTGGGGAGAACACCTACCCGGATCTCATTGCTTAATACCTTATTTTTTAATTTTTTTTATTTTTACTTTTATTTTTATTTATATTATTTTTTTGCCCATGTATTTGGGACAGGTATCAATATGTATTTTTGAAATGAGTTTACAATTTTTTCATTAAGATTTCTCTTTTTTAGCCTTTGCATTAAAAGTGCATTTTTATGTAACTTCATATATATTTTTTTTCTCTTCGCATTGTAGTTTCATACTATACACAAACAAATTTTATCGATTCGGTCACTTGGTGTCCGTTTTTCTCTGCCGTCTCCTTATAGAGCTTTATGAACGTAACGTACGTCAAATCGAGGTCTGGTGTTCTCTCATGATGAGCCTCGTAAGTATGTGATGGCTATCAGGTCAAAACAAGGCTTGGTTCCGTTCTGTTGATATTTAAGCGATGGTTTCAGTGCGTCACCCATGCCCCTTTGAAGACGTCAGGTGTGACTAAACATTTGGGCGGTGCTACGTACTGACACCATCACGCCCCATGCGATACTTTTGGTATTTGGGTGTTCGCTTTTTAAAAGATTTTTGCCGGGTATTTTTATGTACTGTGTGGAGGACGCCAATCCCCGCGTTTGTGTCTTTTACCCTTAGCAATAACGATATCACACTATCGGAATTTCTTTTTGCCTCTTTACACTCACGGCCCTTTGGGCCAATGAGTGATAGCTCCGACCGGAAGTGTCTCTTTCTGCCTCGGATCATCTCGGGGACACGAGGTTACGAAGCTAGAGGAGTTTCATCTTACCCTTGCCGAGAGCTATAATTGTTTGCTATTCCAAACGGAAGTGTCCCTTTTGCCTTGGATCATCACGGGGACATGAGGCTACGAAGTAAGATGAGTTCCACCTAGCCCGTGCAGAGGGCCATATCTGCTTGCGATTCAGACCTCGCTATTTAGGGGGTCCACCGTTTCCGGTAAGGGCATTCACTTATCAATTGTGATCAACTGGGGATTCTTTTTCATCTCTCCTCTTGCTCTTATCTTCGGTGAAGGTGCCTGACTCCTGGACAGTCGCCCCCCTCAGTGGACTTGCCTCCCCCCCATCAGTGATCTTTTTTCAAACTGCTCATGGACTTTCTTTCTTCTTCTTTGTTTATTTAATGATCATATGTTTATTAATTGATTTTATTCATTATTGTTTTTGGTTCACTTATTCACCAGTTAGTCCATCACTCACCTTAATGTCATTTTGTTATTTTGAGTGTTCACTTTGTAAGAGCAATTTATAGATTTTATTTTATTTTGCACCATATGGATATTTGATGGTTTTTGTTGCAGCTATTTTTTCAGATTTTTGCTTTCTGAGCGCAATATTTTTCTAATTTTTTTACATGCTGCCCACTGTTATACCCTCCACACTCCTCTCCTGTACATACTGCCCACTGTCTTACCCTCCACACTCATCTCCTGTACATACTGCTCAGTATCATACCCTCCACAGTGCCCACTGTTATACTCTCCACATTCCTCTCCCTCACCTGCACATACTTCCCACTTTTATACCATCCATACTCCTCCCCTATGCCTCTTACCCACAATAACAGTTCTTTAAAATTATATTGAATATCCTCAATGTTACCAGCTCTAGAATGGGCACACTTTTGTTAGTTCAACTAAAGGAAATCTTTTCAGTCCTCATATTTGTTCTGCCCATTATTAGTACTCATTTCATTTTGTGATTACTATTGTGATGTATAGAGGAACATAGGGGATGCCAGCTACTCTAAATATACCACTGGTAAAAAAAGTGTCCCTGAAAATATTTTTTAAATCTTGGCAACTATGCACTTGAGCACTGCCCAAGGGCCACCGGGTCAGTAGGGGGCCCCATGAGAGCCACCTGGGATCCTGTGACATTAAAGCAGTTGTAAACTTCACTAACATTACTACTTTTTAGAGGTAGGGTATGCCATAATGTACAAGAATGCACAGCATATTAGCACATTAGGGTACACTTAACTGTCAGACTGTGCCCTCCAGCGCTGCGCTGTGATCAATCCAGTGGGTCCCGGGCGCTTCCATCTTCACCCGGTCTTCCTTCTGGGTTCTGTGACTTCGGTCACTTGCCTTGGCTGGGCTGCGTTGATGCCACTCCCACACATGCTCATGCGCATCCTCTGTCTCTCTCTCATCCTCCCTCCCTTACCCCTCACCCCTTTCTCATCCCCTTTCTCTCTCCCATCCTCCCTCCCTCTATTTAATTTAATTTGTTATAGCAAAAAATTGTTTGCATTTTTTTCTTAATGCAGCCCTGGGCCTAATAACATGTTTCTCACGAGCAGCACAAAATTAGACACAAAACACATTCTGCTGCTTCTCCCGAGTATTTGAGATAACCTAAAATAATATTTTAAATAATAGTCAGCAAGGATTCACAAAAGACCAAAGTTGCCAAACAAATCTGATTTCTTTTTATCAGGTCAGTAAAACCTTGGACAGAGAGATGGCTGTGGACGTGGTATATGCGGATTTTTCCAAAGTGGTTGACACAGTTCCTTACACATGGCTAATATGTAAGATACAGTCTACAGGCTTAGAAAATCAGTTTGTAAATGGATAAAAACTAGCTAAAAGACCGTAATTAAGAGAGTAGTGATTAATGATTTATACTCTGATAGGGCTAGGGTGGGCTAATTAGTGGTGTACTCCAAAGCACTGTGCTGGACTCTTACTATTTATAAATAATATAGAGTTTGGGATTAGAGGTATAATTTCTGTGTTTACAGATGACACCAAGCAATGCAGTGGAAAAAGGTCCCTACAGGATGTTTCCAATTTACAAGCTTCAAAGCATAATTTAACTTGGCAACTTTGTGGCAAATGAGGTTTAACCACTGGACCTCCGGAAGATTTATCCCCCTTCCTGACCAGGCCATTGACGTCTTTTTTTCCCACAAATAGAGCTTTCTTTTGGTGGTATATGATCACCTCTGCGTTTTAAATTTTTTGCGCTATAAACAAAAAAAGACTGATAGTTTTAAATAAAAAACATTTTTTACTTTCTGCTATAAAATCTATCCAATAAAAAAATTTAAAAATCTAAATTACCGTATTCATTCAGTTAGGCCAATATGTATTCTGCTACATATTTTTGGTAAAAAAATCCCAATAAGCATATATTGATTGGTTCGCGCAAAAATGATAGTGTTTACAAACTATGAGATATTTTTATTTATTTTTCTTTTTTTTTACTAGTAATGGTGGCAATAAGCGATTTAATGCAGGCCTCCGATATTGCAGTAGACATTCTGACACTGACACTTTTTGGGGACCAGTCACACTAATACAGTGATCAGTGCTGAAAATATGCACTGTCTCTGTACTAATGACACTGACTGGGAAGGGATTAAACATCAGGGGCAATCATAGGGTTAACTGTGTGCCTAGCCAGTGTTTTACTGTACTGTGTGGGGTGCTTTTACCAGGGTCAAAGATGGAATTTATTCCCTGCTTTGCAGGACACAAATTTCATCCCCTCCCTCATGTCAGAAAGGCGATCTGCCTTGTTTACATAGGCAGATCGCAGTTCTTTGTCTATTCCTTACGATTGGCCAGTGTCAGCAGACATCGTGTCTGTGGTAGCCACTGGGAACTGAACTGAATAATGTTGATAAATGTAAAGTTATGCACTTTGGGGATAAAGACATGCATGCATCATACATTCTATAAGGAGAACAGCTGGGAAGCCAATGGTGATCTGAGTGTTTGGGTAGATCACAAATTTAATAGTAGTATGCAATGCCAAGCTGCAGTTTCTAAAGCTAGCACAATATTTTCTTGTATTAAGAGAGGTGTGGGCTACAGGTGTTGCTGGCAATGCTTTAATTCTGAGGTTACTCTCAGTTTTGTAATTGTAATTGTACTAAATTGTTATTTAATTGCCCCAATAGCTCCAGAGCAACATGACAGAAAGGCACACAAAAGTATATATGTTTGTAGCTAAAGAATACGTAAATGCTGCAGTCATTCTGAGCACTTTAATGATTAGGATTTATGCATTTTCAAAGTCAAATACAGGAAAATCAGTTGAGCAAGAGACTGTTTAAGTGAAGAAAAAACATTTGCATACTAAACCTTATTTTTCAGAAATGACAGTGATGGACACCTATGCAAAGCTTGGTGTCTAGGGATGAGCCAAACACCCCCCCCCCCGGTTCGGTTCACAGCAGAACATGCTAACAGGCAAAAAATTTGTGCTAACACACGAACACCGCTAAAGTCTATGGGACGCGAACGTGAAAAATCAAAAGTGCTCATTTTAAAGGCTTATATGCAAGTTATTAATTGTTATTAATGCTTAAAGTGAAACAATAAAAATGAAATAATCCTTTACCTATCATGCCTGGGGGTGTCCTTAGTAATCCTGTAAAGTAGCGCACCTCCCAGCCACGTACAACTCCTTGGGTTTCTGGGGACTTAAAACCATCCCTTGAAGACTGCTGCTGAGTGTTATCCTATACATCCATGCTGACACAATCCTCCTCTTCTTCCTGTGTGTATGGAGGGCCCGCAGGAATGCTATCTGGATAAAGGGGGCCTTGAGAGGAAAGGAAGTCCTCCTTTTCCTCCCGCTGTTGTACCTCAAGTGCTCTTTCCATGATTCCACGAAGCTTGTGCTCTGGAATGCAGACTAGAGGGACAGTGTCACTGATGCATGCATTGTCACTGCTCACCATCCTTGTGGCCTCCTCAAATGGTGACAGGACAGTGCATGCATCCTTGATCAGTAGCCAGTGGCGTGGCAAAAAGAAGCCAAGCTCCCCTAACCCTGTCCTGGTGCCATACTCACGCAGGTACTCATTGATGGCCCTCTGCTGTGTGTGCAGCCGCTACAGCTTTGCCAACGTTTAGTTCCACCTGGTAGACATGTCACAAATGAGGCTGTTGGTGGGCAGGTTGCATTCCCTTTGAATGTCAGCCAGCACTGGCATTGTATGACTGGTGGAAATGACCACAGACTTTTCTGGCCTGCCTCAGGAGATCTTGTAAGCCTGGGTACCTGCTCAAGAACCGCTGCACCACCAAATTCAGGATGTGTGCCAAACATGGGTCAAGTGTCCCTGTTGGAGGGCGGAGAGAAGGTTGGAGCCATTGTTGCATACAACTATTTCTGGCTGAAGCTGGTATGGCGTCAACCACCTCTGAGCCTTCCCCGCAGAGCTGACAGATTCTCTGCCCCAGTGTGGCTTCTGTCCTCTAGGCAGACCAACTTAAGCACTGCATGGCATCTTTTAGCCTGACTGCTTCCGAAGCCCCTTGAATGCTTACGGAGCACTGCTGGTTCAGAGGACAAATCTGTAGAAGAGGCCATAGAGGAAGAAGAAGAGGAGGAGGTGGAGCAGAATTACCACTAGCATTTTGGAGGCGCGGTGGCGGAACAAGCTCCAACAACACTGAACCCTGTCCTGCATCCATCCCAGTTGCCAGCAGAGTTACCCAGTGCACTGTGAAGGAAAGGTAACGTCCCTCCCCATGCCTGCTGGACCATGAGTCAGCGGTAATATGAACCTTACTGCTGACCGCCCCGTCCAAAGAGGCTAAAACATTGCCTTCCACATGCCGGTAGAGAGCCGGAATGGCCTTCTGTGAAAAGAAATGGCAAAAAGAAAAGAAATTCCACAGACGGTGGAATAGGCCGCTTTGGCAGCTGCGTTGGAAGGCAAACTACTCTGAGCCTGGGTGACAGAAGATGAGGAGGATGAGGACGGCTTCTTTATCCTCTCCACCAACTCTTCTGCATGTTGTGGCTCAATAACACAGCCAGCAGCAGCAAAAAAGGACAACCGTGCCCCACCGCCACCTGCAGAGGATGCACCATGTCCACAACCACCACTGTTGACTGTAGGCACAGAGGCTGCTTGCCCTCTTTCAATGGCCTGTGAGCGTCTGCCTCTCCTTGGTGGCCTTCTGGACATTTTTGTTTTGCAACACCACACTACACTGCATTAGATACTGTGTGCACCACCTGAAGTGTATTAGAAAAGTTTACAACAGCTGCGCTGTATTGTATACCATAGGTGTGCGCAGCCTCTTGCATTAGGGTGTGCACCCCAAAGCTCAAATACATATGCATGTGTATATGTACTGATGGTGTCAGTAGGGCAGTGGACAGTGTCATTAGTTTTATTTTTAAATAAATTATTTTATTTTGTAACATTTTTTCTGGGGATGAAATATCAGTGGTCTAAACAGGGGGGAATATGCACCACACAAGGCGATTAGGGTGTGCCCAGGCACAACTGGCACACCCTGTGCGCACGCCTATGTTGTATACTGTGTACACCATCAGAAGTGTAGTAGAAACTGTACACAATGTATTAGATACTGTATACACCGCCTGCACTGCATCAGCAACTGTACAACGGCTGCACTGTATTGTATACTGTGTACACCACCAGAAGTGTAGTAGAAACTGTACACACTGTATTAGATACTGTGTACACCGCCTGCACTGCATCAGCAACTGTACAACGGCTGCACTGTATTGTATACTGTGTACACTACCAGAAGTGTAGTAGAAACTGTACACACTGTATTAGATACTTTGTACACCGCCTGCACTTTATTAGCAACATACAACGGCTACACTGTATTGTATACTGTGTACACCACCAGAAGTGTAGTAGAAACTGTACACACTGTATTAGATACTGTGTACACCGCCTGCACTTTATTAGCAACTGTACACACTGTATTAGATACTGTGTACACCGCCTGCACTGTATTAGCAACTGTACAACAGCTGCAATGTTTTATATACTGTGTACACCACCAGAAGTGTATTAGAAACTGTACAACGGCTGCACTGTATTGTATACTGTGTACACCACCAGAAGTGTAGTAGAAACTGTACACAATGTATTAGATACTGTGTTCACCTCCTGAAGTGTATTAGAAATGGTACACCACCTAATTCACTGTAGATTGAGGCTACACTGGATGCAGAGTGTATATATATATATATATATATATATATATATATATATATATATATATATATATATATATATATATATTCACTTGTGGAGGAGAACCGCACTCTGCTTACGATTTAGTGCCAGCAATCAGGTCTTCCCACCGACCTTGTATATAGAAAAAGAGTCCAAGAGGTTGCTGCACTTAAAAATTTCTTTGCTTTATTTCTCAAATTGTTCAGTAGGGATTTACAAAGCAAGTATAATCCAAAAACACAGGCACGAAATGCCTACACAGTTTCAGACACAGGTAGATTCAGATATGGATGGATGGATGGATTACGTCTCGGGCTAGTCAGCTTACGCCCTTCCTAAGATCCATTGAAGCACATCTGAGGGTTTCAATCCAATCATTCATTTAAATACAGGTTAAGTGAAGTACTTCACATATGGAATCAATATGGCTAATTAGTTCAAATCGCATACCATTTAACATCTATATATGCATATATTTATCTATAACATGCCATTAAAACAAGGATAAGCAACAGGTGTCGAATCTCTCATTCTCTTCACTCTCATTATAGAATATTTGAAATACCTATAAAAACGCAGGGAAATGTTGCATTCATGAATAAATACAAAAAGAAAAAACAAAAAAGATATCCCCATCATGAAGTTATTTTATCTGGCTACTTTCATATACTTATTCCAACAGTTAAACAAATAGATAAAGATCCAAATCAACATTTAAGCCATATGGAGCAATTGTATTCAAAAAATGTATCCAGTATACTTCTCTTTTTCTTAGAATCAATTCACGGTTGCCCCCTCTCCTATTTTTCTCAATACCTTCTAGGACCATATACTTTAGTTGTGATACATTGTGGCCAAATTCCAAAAAGTGTCTCGCCAGCGGTAATTGGGTTAATTTATCTCGTATTGAGTATTTGTGTCTCGCTATCCTATCTTTGATTTTTTGTGTAGTCTCCCCTACATAGACTAAACCGCATGGGCACTTTATGGCGTAAATTACATATGAAGATTGGCATGTGTAGTAACCCCGTATGGGGATGTTGAAACCCCTATGTGGATGTGTAAAGTATTTACCTTTAATCATAGAGTTACATTGTATGCATGACAAGCAGGGATACGATCCCAGATTTTTAGGTCCCAGGAAGGTTAGTTTGGCTGCTGCAGCCACAGGTTGATCAGATTTAATCAATCGATCTCGTATCGTTCTACCTTTTCTATAGGAGGACATGGGTGGATTCCAGAATTCCTGTACCATGGGGTAACTGGATCTTAAAAGATTCCAATGTCTTTTGATAATTTGATTAATTTTGTTGGAGAAGGGATGGTACTGCATAATAAAGGGGATTCTCTTCTTTTCTTTTCGGGGTGATCGATTACTATCCGTATTAGGATGATCGATATTAACTAAAGCTTGCGGATATCTTCTACTAATAAGTTTGTTTTTTATTTCATCAAGTCTCTGATCACGGCACAGCGGGTCACTCACGATCCGCTGCACCCTCATCATCTGACTTTTTGGGATGGATGAAAAAACGTTTGGGGGGTGAAAGCTATTAAAATGTAGCAATTGATTGCGATCTGTGGGTTTCACATATAAGTCAGTAGTGATCTGCCCATTGTTCAATTTAAGAAGAGTATCAAGAAAGGAGATCTCATTTTTACCAATTTCAATGTTGAACTTTAATCCAGGTACTAAATAGTTAATGTATTTATCAAATAAGTATAGGCTTTCCATGTTGCCATCCCATATAGCGAAAATATCGTCCACAAATCTGTACCAACATTGGCAATGTTTTAAAAATAAATCATTGACATAAATAAAGGACGTCTCTATCATATTCATAAATGCGTTCGCATATGGGGGTGCAACATTTGAACCCATCGCTGCTCCATTCAGTTGCAAGAAATGAGTATCCCTGAAAAGAAAATAGTTCTTTTCAAGAGTAATTTTCAAAAGGTCAAGCAGAAATGAAATCTGTTCGGTTTTATAGATGCCTGATTGAATTAACAATCGCTGACATGCCTCTATTCCTAAATCATGTGGAATGATAGTAAATAAGCTAGAGACGTCCCATGATATCAGGATGGAATCTGATGACAAGTTTATATCTTGAATTTTTGACAAAAAGTCAGTAGTATCTCTTATAAATGATTTAGTGTTTAATAGCAATGGTGTCAAACACTTATCCAGGTATTGTGCTAGATGTGTTGTCACAGATTCCATCCCTGATACAATGGGACGTCCGGGGGGATTTTTAGGGTCTTTATGAATTTTTGGTAACATATACAGTACCGGTGTAACTGGATATTCACATATCAAAAACTCCATAGTTTCATCATCAATGATTTTTTGTTTAACTGCCTTAGTTAGAGTTGTTTTTATCCTTTTTTGCACTTTAAAAACAGGACAGCAATCAAGTCTTTTATAAGTAAGGGTATCACTCAGATGTTTCATTATTTCATTTTCATACATGGATGTATCCATGACCACAATAGCTCCCCCCTTGTCAGCCGGCTTGATAGTGATATCATGCCGGGCTGACAAGGAGTTTAACGCTGCAATCTCATCTCTATTTAGATTGTGGGGTATATGGTCTCTCTTATCTCTGTCACACAAAAAACGTTTTATATCATTTTCCACTTTGTCTATATATACCTCTACAGCAGCACATGAAGTGGGTGGTACTTTAGTGCTTTTTGGTTTTAAACCCATGTTTTTGATCGATAATATTGATAATTCTTTAGTTGTGGCAGTGGGTACACCAGAATAGTATGCTTTAAATCTTAATTGTCTAAAAAATCTATATAAATCCTGTTTAAGTACAAAATCATTCATTTTCTCTTTAGGGCAAAAGCCCAAACCCTTATTCAAAACACTTAGTTCAGTTTTAGACAAAACAATAGAAGAAATGTTGATGAATGTTGATGAAACATTTCTTCTATTGTTTTGTCTAAAACTGAACTAAGTGTTTTGAATAAGGGTTTGGGCTTTTGCCCTAAAGAGAAAATGAATGATTTTGTACTTAAACAGGATTTATATAGATTTTTTAGACAATTAAGATTTAAAGCATACTATTCTGGTGTACCCACTGCCACAACTAAAGAATTATCAATATTATCGATCAAAAACATGGGTTTAAAACCAAAAAGCACTAAAGTACCACCCACTTCATGTGCTGCTGTAGAGGTATATATAGACAAAGTGGAAAATGATATAAAACGTTTTTTGTGTGACAGAGATAAGAGAGACCATATACCCCACAATCTAAATAGAGATGAGATTGCAGCGTTAAACTCCTTGTCAGCCCGGCATGATATCACTATCAAGCCGGCTGACAAGGGGGGAGCTATTGTGGTCATGGATACATCCATGTATGAAAATGAAATAATGAAACATCTTAGTGATACCCTTACTTATAAAAGACTTGATTGCTGTCCTGTTTTTAAAGTGCAAAAAAGGATAAAAACAACTCTAACTAAGGCAGTTAAACAAAAAATCATTGATGATGAAACTATGGAGTTTTTGATATGTGAATATCCAGTTACACCGGTACTGTATATGTTACCAAAAATTCATAAAGACCCTAAAAATCCCCCCGGACGTCCCATTGTATCAGGGATGGAATCTGTGACAACACATCTAGCACAATACCTGGATAAGTGTTTGACACCATTGCTATTAAACACTAAATCATTTATAAGAGATACTACTGACTTTTTGTCAAAAATTCAAGATATAAACTTGTCATCAGATTCCATCCTGATATCATGGGACGTCTCTAGCTTATTTACTATCATTCCACATGATTTAGGAATAGAGGCATGTCAGCGATTGTTAATTCAATCAGGCATCTATAAAACCGAACAGATTTCATTTCTGCTTGACCTTTTGAAAATTACTCTTGAAGAGAACTATTTTCTTTTCAGGGATACTCATTTCTTGCAACTGAATGGAGCAGCGATGGGTTCAAATGTTGCACCCCCATATGCGAACGCATTTATGAATATGATAGAGACGTCCTTTATTTATGTCAATGATTTATTTTTAAAACATTGCCAATGTTGGTACAGATTTGTGGACGATATTTTCGCTATATGGGATGGCAACATGGAAAGCCTATACTTATTTGATAAATACATTAACTATTTAGTACCTGGATTAAAGTTCAACATTGAAATTGGTAAAAATGAGATCTCCTTTCTTGATACTCTTCTAAAATTGAACAATGGGCAGATCACTACTGACTTATATGTGAAACCCACAGATCGCAATCAATTGCTACATTTTAATAGCTTTCACCCCCCAAACGTTTTTTCATCCATCCCAAAAAGTCAGATGATGAGGGTGCAGCGGATCGTGAGTGACCCGCTGTGCCGTGATCAGAGACTTGATGAAATAAAAAACAAACTTATTAGTAGAAGATATCCGCAAGCTTTAGTTAATATCGATCATCCTAATACGGATAGTAATCGATCACCCTGAAAAGAAAAGAAGAGAATCCCCTTTATTATGCAGTACCATCCCTTCTCCAACAAAATTAATCAAATTATCAAAAGACATTGGAATCTTTTAAGATCCAGTTACCCCATGGTACAGGAATTCTGGAATCCACCCATGTCCTCCTATAGAAAAGGTAGAACGATACGAGATCGATTGATTAAATCTGATCAACCTGTGGCTGCAGCAGCCAAACTAACCTTCCTGGGACCTAAAAATCTGGGATCGTATCCCTGCTTGTCATGCATACAATGTAACTCTATGATTAAAGGTAAATACTTTACACATCCACATAGGGGTTTCAACATCCCCATACGGGGTTACTACACATGCCAATCTTCATATGTAATTTACGCCATAAAGTGCCCATGCGGTTTAGTCTATGTAGGGGAGACTACACAAAAAATCAAAGATAGGATAGCGAGACACAAATACTCAATACGAGATAAATTAACCCAATTACCGCTGGCGAGACACTTTTTGGAATTTGGCCACAATGTATCACAACTAAAGTATATGGTCCTAGAAGGTATTGAGAAAAATAGGAGAGGGGGCAACCGTGAATTGATTCTAAGAAAAAGAGAAGTATACTGGATACATTTTTTGAATACAATTGCTCCATATGGCTTAAATGTTGATTTGGATCTTTATCTATTTGTTTAACTGTTGGAATAAGTATATGAAAGTAGCCAGATAAAATAACTTCATGATGGGGATATCTTTTTTGTTTTTTCTTTTTGTTTTTGTATTTATTCATGAATGCAACATTTCCCTGCGTTTTTATAGGTATTTCAAATATTCTATAATGAGAGTGAAGAGAATGAGAGATTCGACACCTGTTGCTTATCCTTGTTTTAATGGCATGTTATAGATAAATATATGCATATATAGATGTTAAATGGTATGCGATTTGAACTAATTAGCCATATTGATTCCATATGTGAAGTACTTCACTTAACCTGTATTTAAATGAATGATTGGATTGAAACCCTCAGATGTGCTTCAATGGATCTTAGGAAGGGCGTAAGCTGACTAGCCCGAGACGTAATCCATCCATCCATCCATATCTGAATCTACCTGTGTCTGAAACTGTGTAGGCATTTCGTGCCTGTGTTTTTGGATTATACTTGCTTTGTAAATCCCTACTGAACAATTCGAGAAATAAAGCAAAGAAATTTTTAAGTGCAGCAACCTCTTGGACTCTTTTTATATATATATATATATATATATATACACACACACACACATTAGACCAGCACTCAAAACTTCCACTCGCCTGCCCGCATTTTGCGAGTGGGTTTTGAGGGCTGGCAAGCTATGGCTGCCTGGGAAGGGGGGGGGGGCGAGCAGGTGGGTTGTATGAGAGCCGTTCTCCAAGTGAAAAGAGGGGAAGAGGGAGGAGAGCCGCCACCCCGGATGATCAGAGCGCCGAGAACATAACAGCTTTCGTTTCAATAGCTGTGTGTTCCCTGCCGCACGCCATCACATACAGCCCCTCCTCTTTGTCCAGGCACTTTGATAGACAGACAGGTGATCTGTCTATCAAAGTTCCTCGGACAAGGGGGAGGGGTTGTATGTGACTGCGCGCGGCAGGAATACACAGCTATTGAAACAAAAGCTGTTATGTTCCTCTCTCTTCCCCTGCACAGGTAGGCTGCATTGGGGACACGGGCTGCATTGGTGGCACAGGCGACATTGGGGACACAGGCTGCATTGGGGACACAGGTTGCATTGGCGGCAGAGGCTGCATTGGTGGCACAGGCTGCATTGGGGGACACAGGCTGCATTGGTGGCACAGGCTGCATTGGGGACACAGGCTACATTGGTGGCCACAGGCTGCATTAGTGACATGGGCTGCATTTGCAGACATGGGCTGCATTGGCTGGCATGGGCTGCATTGGTGACACGGGCTGCATTGGTGACACGGGCTGCATTGGTGACACAGGGGCTGCATTGGGGACACGGGCTGCATTGGTGGCACAGGCTGCATTGGTGACACAGGCTGCATTGATGGCATGGGCTGCATTGTCAGACACAAGCTGCATTGGCAGACACAGGCTGAATTGGCGGGCTCAGGCTGCATTGGTGGACACGGGTAGGCTGCATTGTTAGGCACGAATGAAGATGTTGTTAATATTTATTTTTATAACTTAATTCTGCATAAAACATTTAAGTCTAATTTCATGAGATAATTTATGAGGTCGTGTTTAGGGGCGGAATTAGGAGCAGGGCGGGGTTGGGTGGGGCAACTGGTGGAGAGTAACCCTGGCTAGGCTAATAAGGCCTGGCTAGTAGTTCAGGAAGAAATTTTGAGCCCTGTACTAGACTGTATATATATATATATATATATATATATATATATATATATATATATATATATATATATATATATATATATTAATACACCGCCTGAAGTGTATTAGAAACAGTACACCACAGAATGCACTGTAGATATAGGCTACACTGGATGCAGAGTATATATATATATATATATATATATATATATATATATATATATATATACACTAGAGTGTGTAAATATATATTAACCACTTGCCGACCGCCTCACGCCTATATACGTGAGCAGAGCGGCACGGGCAGGCAAAATCACGTACCTGAAACGTGATTGCCTTCCCGCGGGTGGGGGGTCCGATCGGACCCCCCCCCGGTGCCAGCTGCGGTCGGCATTTGGTTGGGAGCGATGAGAGACGAGGGGGAGACCATCCGATCGTGGCCCCCCCCTCGCGATCGCTCCCAGCCACTGACAAACATCCCCTGCCTCTGTATAGTACACAGAGGCAGAGGATGTGATGTCATCTCTCCTCGGCTGTCAGTTTCCGTTCCAGCGCCGAGGAGAGATGACATGTAAGTAAGTGCACAACACAAACACACACAGTAGAACATGCCAGGCATACATTACACCCCCGATCCCCCCCCGATCGCCCCCCGATCCCCCCCCAATCACCCCCCCCCTGTCACAAACTGACACCAAGCAGGTTTTTTTTTTTTTTTTTTTTTTTTTTTCCTGATTACTGCATAGTGTCAGTTTGTGACAGTTAGCAGTGTTAGGACAGTTACTGTAACCCCCCTGTAGGTCTAGGGTACCCCCCTTACCCCCCCTAATAAAGTTTTAACCCCTTGATCACCCCCCCTCACCAGTGTCGCTAAGAGATCATTTTTCTGATCGCTGTATTAGTGTCGCTGGTGACGGTAGTTAGGGACGTAAATATTTAGGTTCGCCGTCAGTGTTTTATAGCGACAGGGACCCCCATATACTATCTAATAAATGTTTTAACCCCTTGATTGCCCCCTAGTTAACCCTTTCACCACTGATCACCGTATAACCGTTACGGGTGACGCTGGTTAGTTCGTTTATTTTTTATAGTGTCAGGGCACCCGCCGTTTATTACCGAATAAAGGTTTAGCCCCCTAATCGCCCGGCGGTGATATGCGTCGCCCCAGGCAGCGTCAGATTAGCGCCAGTACCCCCCCTAATAAAGTTTTAACCCCTTGATCACCCCCTGTCGCCAGTGTCGCTAAGCGATCATTTTTCTGATCGCTGTATTAGTGTCACTGGTGACGCTAGTTAGGGACGTAAATATTTAGGTTCGCCGTCAGTGTTTTATAGCGACAGGGACCCCCATATACTATCTAATAAATGTTTTAACCCCTTGATTGCCCCCTAGTTAACCCTTTCACCACTGATCACCGTATAACTGTTACGGGTGACGCTGGTTAGTTAGTTTATTTTTTATAGTGTCAGGGCACCCGCCGTTTATTACCGAATAAAGGTTTAGCCCCCTGATCGCCCGGCGGTGATATGCGTTGCCCCAGGCAGCGTCAGATTAGCGCCAGTACCGCGAACACCCACGCACGCACCGTACACGCACCATACACCTCCCTTAGTGGTATAGTATCTGATCGGATCAATATCTGATCCGATCAGATCTATACTAGCGTCCCCAGCAGTTTAGGGTTCCCAAAAACGCAGTGTTAGCGGGATCAGCCCAGATACCTGCTAGCACCTGCGTTTTGCCCCTCCGCCCAGGCGAGCCCAGCCCACCCAAGTGCAGTATCGATCGATCACTGTCACTTACAAAACACTAAACGCATAACTGCAGCGTTCGCAGAGTCAGGCCTGATCCCTGCGATCGCTAACAGTTTTTTTGGTAGCATTTTGGTGAACTGGCAAGCACCAGCCCCAGGCAGCGTCAGATTAGCGCCAGTACCGCTAACACCCACGCACGCAGCATACGCCTCCCTTAGTGGTATAGTATCTGAACAGATCAATATCTGATCCGATCAGATCTATACTAGCGTCCCCAGCAGTTTAGGGTTCCCAAAAACGCAGTGTTAGCGGGATCAGCCCAGATACCTGCTAGCACCTGCGTTTTGCCCCTCCGCCCGGCCCGGCCCAGCCCACCCAAGTGCAGTATCGATCGATCACTGTCACCCCGGTCGTAGTCAAACCAGCACTGCAGTAACACTTGGTGACGTGGCGAGTCCCATAAGTGCAGTTCAAGCTGGTGAGGTGGCAAGCACAAGTAGTGTCCCGCTGCCACCAAAAAGACAAACACAGGCCCGTCATGCCCATAGTGCCCTTCCTGCTGCATTCGCCAATCCTAATTGGGAACCCACCGCTTCTGCAGCGCCCGTACTTCCCCCATTCACATCCCCAACCAAATGCAGTCGGCTGCATGAGAGGCATTTTCTTTATGTCCTCCCGAGTACCCCTACCCAGCGAACCCCCCAAAAAATATGTTGTGTCTGCAGCAAGCGCGGATATAGCCGTGACACCCGCTATTATTGTCCCTCCTGTCCTGACAATCCTGGTCTTTGCATTGGTGAATGTTTTGAACGCTACCATGCACTAGTTGAGTATTAGCGTAGGGTACAACATTGCACAGACTAGGCACACTTTCACAGGGTCTCCCAAGATGCCATCGCATTTTGAGAGACCCGAACCTGGAACCGGTTACAGTTATTATAGTTAGTTACAAAAAAAAGTGTAAAAAAAAAAAAACACAAACAAAAATATAAAATAAAAATAGTTGTCGTTTTATTGTTCTCTCTCTCTCTATTCTCTCTCTATTGTTCTGCTCTTTTTTACTGTATTCTATTCTGCAATGTTTTATTGTTATTGTTATTGTTATTATGTTTTATCATGTTTGCTTTTCAGGTATGCAATTTTTTTATACCTTACCGTTTACTGTGCTTTATTGTTAACCATTTTTTTGTCTTCAGGTATGCCATTCACGACTTTGAGTGGTTATACCAGAATGATGCCTGCAGGTTTAGGTATCATCTTGGTATCATTCTTTTCAGCCAGCGGTCGGCTTTCATGTAAAAGCAATCCTAGTGGCTAATTAGCCTCTAGACTGCTTTTACAAGCAGTGGGAGGGAATGCCCCCCCCCCCCAACATCTTCCGTGTTTTTCTCTGGCTCTCCTGTCTCAACAGGGAACCTGAAAATGCAGCCGGTGATTCAGCCAGCTGACCATAGAGCTGATCAGAGACCAGAGTGGCTCCAAACATCTCTATGACCTAAGAAACCGGAAGCTACGAGCATTTTATGACGTAGATTTCGCCGGATGTAAACAGCGCCATTGGGAAATTGGGAAAGCATTTTATCACACCGATCTTGGTGTGATCAGATGCTTTGAGGGCAGAGGAGAAATCTAGGGTCTAATAGACCCCAATTTTTGCAAAAAAGAGTACCTGTCACTACCTATTGCTATCATAGGGGATATTTACATTCCCTGAGATAACAATAAAAATGATTTAAAAAAAAAAAAAAATGAAAGGAACAGTTTAAAAATAAGATAAAAAAATAATAATAATAAAGAAAAAAAAAAAAAAAAGCACCCCTGTCCCCCCTGCTCTCGCGCTAAGGTGAACGCAAGCGTTGGTCTGGCGTCAAATGTAAACAGCAATTGCACCATGCATGTGAGGTATCGCCGCGAAGGTCAGATCGAGGGCAGTAATTTTAGCAGTAGACCTCCTCTGTAAATCTAAAGTGGTAACCTGTAAAGGCTTTTAAAGGCTTTTAAAAATGTATTTAGTTTGTCGCCACTGCACGTTTGTGCGCAATTTTAAAGCATGTCATGTTTGGTATCTATGTACTCGGCCTAAGATCATCTTTTTTATCTCATCAAACATTTGGGCAATATAGTGTGTTTTAGTGCATTAAAATGTAAAAAAGTGTGTTTTTTCCCCAAAAAATGCGTTTGAAAAATCGCTGCGCAAATACTGTGTGAAAAAAAAAAATGAAACACCCACCATTTTAATCTGTAGGACATTTGCTTTAAAAAAAATATATAATGTTTGGGGGTTCAAAGTAATTTTCTTGCAAAAAAAAATTATTTTTTTATGTAAACAATAAGTGTCAGAAAGGGCTTTGTCTTCAAGTGGTTAGAAGAGTGG